>JAGDQP010029718.1:0-23154 GCA_022664845.1 Lepisma saccharinum | reverse complement strand
GATGAGATAGGTCTACAGGTAAACATAGATAAAACAAAATACATGATAACAAGCCGAAGCACAGGGAATGAAGGAATTAAAAACATAAGAATTAGGGATGAGGTCATAGAGAAAGTAAACAAATTTAAATACTTGGGAGCATACGTAACAAGCAAAAATGAGGTCACGGAAGAAATAAAAAGTCGCTTAGTATCGGGGAACGCATGTTTCTACTCAGTCCAAAAACTTCTAACATCGCGATTAATATCAAGGAAATTGAAATTAAAAATATACAGAACGGTTATTCTACCGGTAATTCTTTACGGTTGCGAAAGTTGGAGTACGACCCTAGCAGATGAACATAAATTACGTGTATTTGAAAATAAGGTTTTGAGAAAGAGATACGGGCCGAAACGCGACGAGATGACTGGAGAGTGGAGGAGACTGCATAATGAAGAACTCCACGGACTGTACGATTCACCAGATGTTGTAAAAATAATGAAATCGCGACGACTAAGGTGGGCAGGACATGTAGCTCGGATGGGGGAAAAACGAAGATTATATTCAATCCTGGTTGGAAGGCCCGATGGAAAGAGGCCATTGGGAAGACCGAGTCGTCGTTGGGAGGACAATATTAGAAGAGATCTTCGAGAAGTAGGTGTTCGTGATGAAAACTGGCTTGATACTGCCCAGGATAGAATCCAATGGCGAACGTTTGTTACTGCGGCGATGAACTTGCGAGTTCCATAAGCCATAGAGTTAGTTAGTTACATGTTTTTACATAGTGTATCCTATCTTAACACTAGGAAATATTCCAGAAATTTCGCGAACTAGAATTCGTATATCTACTTTGGTAGAGACAACCCTTCTATAGCACAGTCTTGCCACCTATTACAGGTATGTGGTAATTTCGTACACACGGCAAAGAAGTGCACCGAGAGTTAAAAATGTTTGTCAAGCACTGGTTTAGAATCTTGTATATCACAGAAGAACTAGGACTTTCAACCATGCCAGAAAACTTTCCTCCGTGTTGCGCGCGAATGTATACTAAAGCAAAAACGGCTGCATTTTTCGCTGTGCGCGTTGTGTACTGTAATAATCCATTAGCGTTCTGACTTGTGTGTCTTATTATGAGGGGCAGTCAATGAAAACCGAACACCGGCTATAAAGTGACAATGGAATTTGTCTTATCCAAAAGTAATTGCCAGAAGTGTTAATACACTTATCCCACTGATCTACAAGACGATTAATTCCAGTCTTGTAGAAAGAGGCAGGTCACTGACAGATCCACAACCTTACCCACTCTTGCACTTCCTCGTCGGACTGAAACCGACGTCCACGAATGTCTTTCTTCAGGTCGTTCAGAAACGCATACTCTTCCTCGTGGTACCGCTGCAGATGAGTCAGACATGCAGCCATTCTGTCAATCTTTTGTCCCTTCGTAAGTTGATGCGGAACTCACTGCGAGCAAACTTTTCGGAACTGCAGGTGATCTTTAATAATGGCATGCACGGAACTATGGCTAATGCCGACCTGAACACGAATTTCTTCATCTGTGATTCGTCAGTTTTCCCGGATCAGACCAGCAATCTGCGCAATCACATCAGGCGTAATGGCTCGATGGGCCTGTCCCGGGCACGAATCGTCTTGCAGTGATGTGCGTCCTTTGCAGAATCTCTTCTGCCACTCGTGCACACTTGTCAGGGACATGCAGTGTTCGCCATACAAAGCAGACATGCGACGATGAATTTCGCGTGTTCCAGCACCCTCGGCCACTAAGACACGAACCACACCTCGCTGCTCTTCTTTGCTTGCCTCCATTTCCAATGCTGGACGAACACACGTTTCACTACGCTCACCTCCAGAGCAATAACGAAACAGCTGTGTGGACCTGTGCTTTTTCACTATGCATTTCTCCTACCATACAGATTGTAGTATCGATACGTAACAACAGTGTTGCCAACTTTTGCGAGGAATGCGCTTTATGGCTGGCGTTCGCTTTTCATTTGACTGCCCCTTATACATATATTTTTTCTGATAATTATATTTTTGAATAATATTACAATTACATTACATAGAATTATACATTTATACAATTCTAAAGAGCTCAAAAAATAGAATACATATTTGTGTTGATACTCACATACGCATACAGATCATTTAAGTTCCAATACTCACCTAGAAAGACAGAGAATTTAAAAATTAATAAAATTACTTATTCGGTTTAGGTCTATAAGTAGAATTAGTAACATGTTAAGTTAAATATTTATTAAAGCATTTAATTTTCTTTATCTTCATATAATTACAACAGGCTTCCAGAGATCCGAAAATCACCAAAGATAACAAGAAAACATGATATAAACATAATTAATTTAATTTGTACAACTTACAATTTAAATACAGCTTATAATTTTATGCATTCCATGTCCCTAAGGGAATTGATCAAAATGACCTTTTTTCAACATCCAAATCCATAAATTAACGAAACGGAATTAAATGCGATAAACATAATTACTAAATAATGTTGCAAGAATAAGATTGTGTTGCATCCTATTGGATTCTTAGCTAGACTTGAGAACATGCAGCTCCTAGGAGTCTATGGGCTCAGCTGGCAACTTTCGTCTACGCCCGTCATGTCTGAGATATGAGGTCCCTTAATTATCTACAAGGTAGGGTTGAGGAAGGTAGCGCCTCGGGCCATCTTTTGTGCACCAACCCGGCATCCGTCTGGCGAAACAGAAAAATTCTGAACATTTTTAGTCAGGATGGCCGGGTGCATACTTCGGTATTACCGATCTGAAATTCGTGGTATTACCGACTAGACCACGGGGAGTGGATAGTCTGGGTTTGCCTATTGTCGAGTAGACTTGTGACCATCCCCTTCAAAATATCATTCGAACAAATTCACTGATCCATATTAATTTGATATACTGCACTGTCACGTCAATGGAACCCAAAACACCTGCAACTCTGACTTCTCTATTCATCAATTGCCGCGTGTTACGTGGCATGAGTTGAGCTTGTCGTAACGAAATTGGTCTGCTGGAATTAATGGTTGATCCTTGGTCATTATGGAAGAGATATGGAGTGACTTTCGTGATGAATCACTTCGCGTAGTTGAACATTTTCATGCAGTTTAAATTATTCTTAATTTCTGTACATGATTGTATGGCCTTATCTATCATCAGTATACCACATTGGTCTGATTTCTAGGAAGTTTATACTATTTGCTGGACTAATTTCTCCAAGTTTTGCAGTCATTCTACAATTACACCAGGTGGGATAACTCGGATGGTACACGGTAGAACGCTGTTAAAAAAAAAAGTTCTTATCTGTGCACAGAGAAACTACTTCCTTAAAATTATCAGCATTGTAATTTAATTCAAAATGAATGCATACAGGTTTGGAAATAAGATTAATAATCCTATTAAAATAAACGGACATATTCTTATTTTCAATTAAATGAGAAAACTGATACTTCTAAGGAAATTGTTTCTCGGTGCACAGATAAGAAGTTTTTCTCAATTTTAAGAAACTTTTTTTTTTATATTTATTTATTTTGCTGTGTAACTTCAGACTGGGTCCTGGTCGACTTTCTTCCAACATTGTCACCCGTACCGTACCCTATCCTTGCACGAGCTAAAGTTGCTTGAAGAACATAAACACATACAAATTATCTATTTCCTTTAATCGTCTATTGGAATTCAGTGGCGCAGTTCGATCGCTTGTATATCTGTCAAGATATTCTCTCTCTCTCTCTCTCTCTCTCTCTCTCTCTCTCTCTCGCTCGCTCGCTCTCTCTCTCTCTCGCTCTAAACATTGGCAGAAACTACAGTCCACCAATTTTAAAATCAGAATGAACGAAACACACTACAAAATGTGAAGCTTTGATTCAACAAACAACCAACGTGTTTACATTGGAAAAAATACAGTTAGATAAACCGCCAGTAAAATCTCTATAGTTTATATTCTTTGTCTATACATCACATAAAAGTTGTATCTGGATTGGAAAATAAAAACTGTATCTATGGTGCATTTCGACTGAAAAAAATAAAAAATAAAAAAGCTACTGAATCATTTGTGTGTCTGCGTTGTCTGTTTCACGCTGCAACCGAAAAATACCGTCATCAAAGGAAAATGTGTCTATATATATATGTAAATGCACATGTTTATGCATGCATTCTGAGCGTATGGCTACCCGACATCTTCCTTGACGAACATGCGTTTAGCTGAAAATAACACAAAACTATTTTCAGTAGAAAATTTAAAAAAAAAAAAAAAAAAAATGAGTTACCTAAAAGTATGTTGGTGTAAATTTTGTCTGTTCTGCAGATGAGGGATGGCTACTTGGTTGGAGAAAGAATTTTTATATCCTTTCGTTCTATTGGTTTTAGACTTACATTGTTCTATTATGTGCTACGTTGTAAACTGGCCACATAAGATTGTGTAAAACTTAGAGTGACCCCAAAAGTTTTGGTGATTTTTAAATTTGTCCCGATCATTCGCGGCCCAGCAAAATTGCTTAAAAATTAATGAGCATATTTCCAGTATAAACTAGTACAGACATCCAAGCTTGAACTGTTATTTTTATGGCAATATTCTAAAGTGCTTATAGTAGAAAATTACTTGTAGTGTATCTGTTTTCATTGAAGCTAACTTGAAGTCCTAAAAACGGAGAAAGCTGACCATATGAAACAGATCTTTTGTTTTTAAGAACAGCAGATTATGAACGACCAAAGAGATCGTGGTCCTTGAGCTTTAATGTTAAATCTGTTAGTCTGTGCCTTCTTTGGTTGAGTTTATACATATAAAACAGCAAATTCGAAAGAGAATCACACTTCTTTTTGAGCACACTAATCAAAACAGCACTTGTATTTGAATTCTAAAATGAACGTTTACAAACTAATCTCTTTTGTCACTTCCTGTATACCTTTCTGACAGGCGATTTATATTTGCAACTTTTCTCGTACAAACAAAAGTCAGTAAACTGGCGGAGGATAACAAAAAATAGCTGTGAGTATTCCCGAAACGTGTCACCAGGTAGCAGGATACACTACTCCGTACTGTGAGTCAATGCCACCAATCATTGAGGGCTAGTGCAGTGTGAAGATGGCTATCGTGCTGGATGAATGTACGTTAGAGGAAATTTTTAAAGATCAATTTTGTGTGTACGGGAAAAGGTATTTGTCGCGCTTGTTTGGTCCTGTTGAAACTCACCTTGGTGCAAACGTTTCTTGGATGAAAAAGACATTCAACAGAAGTTCCAATATGACTGCAGTAACATCCCGAAGGCTTTTTTATACAACAGATATTGAAGTGTTCGTACATTGCTGGAATGTGTGTCTCATTGCTGGAATGTGTGGGTAAATAAAAATATTACCACGTAAGTACTACATGCATTTTCATTCTTGTAAGCCATTTTTAACATTTTTATTTATTTTCTTGTGTACGTTTACAAAATAATAGAGTGTATCAATTAGTAGTTTTGGTAAAAGAGGAAGTTAAAAATGAATCTTCTTCAAAAGAAGAAAAACGAAGTGGGGAAAGAATCCCTCCGTAATATTCTATAGTTCTAACAAAATCAACTCTGAACAAATGTAAATTATTCATTCTCTTGTTATACAAGGTGTTAAAAATTGTGCTAAGAAAATGAAGAGTGCCTTCTTTAGATAAAACAAGAGAAAAGTTCGTTTAAAACAACTTCAAATGGTGTGTAATTTTGGAGTTATAGAAGCACCCAAATGTGGAGTGTTAAATGACATATCACAACAAATAAACATACAAGACTTAAAACTCAGCAAATCACAAATATGTTTTATCTAGAACTTTTAATTACAATGAAGTTTACGTTTGAGAGAGTGTTGTATGCAGATGAAATCAAGGAAGTAACATTGATCAGTGTTTGTTCTGCCTCAATTTGGTCTATGAGTTTTGTCAATGTTGTTCTTTTGCCTATTTTTTTAAAATATACCTTCAATTCTCATCTTCAATGCACAAAGAATGTAGTTCCAGTATTCTTTCCTTAGTACCTTCAATACAGCTTTTTTTATCGCACATTTTTTTAAACGATATCTTTGCATCCCACACTGTCTTCAAGAATATTATAGAATTCAACTGGGAACTTTTTGATCACCCTTTCGAACAACACCCACATCGTTTCTAATAACAGCTCACTAGTTCACGTCTTCCGTCACTTCATTCTAAACAGCTATCCGGAGATTCAGGAGTATGAAACGTCATGACCAAATAACAGAGCTAAATTGATATTTCGACTGTAGTATAAGACTGACTAACTCGAGAAATCGTAGCTAAAATACACACATCTTCAAATCAGAGACTTTCTAGTGTAACGAAAGGACAAAATACTTATTTACTTCTGCGGAAATTGAGGAAACAAAAGAAAGGAATTATGCTTTTTTTTCTTCACAATAAAGCATCAAGTTATAAAAATATTAAATATTTTAACCTATATTGCTCAGCTGGTAGATATCATGGTAATCGTTTGTTTACCCACTGGAATGCCCAGGGGATAATCTCCTCCTTTCTCAGAGCTTTGGCTGATTTGAATTTATTTGATTTTTACGACCTTTAGGCATCTCAGCCTCAGTCCGAAATAGAGTGAGAGAGAGGATATTGGAAGGTGCCAGAACCTAGATAATAAGTGCTTTCCCAGGATTTATCGAGGATGACTGAGGAAAAACCTCAGTCTGGTTTTCTCTCAGTCACCTCTTGTCTCTGGTATCGTTCAAACTATGATATGGCCGATTTTCTTTCAACATCCTCTACCCTACTCTATCGCGGCTACAGCCAAAAATGCCTAATGGGTATAAAAATAAGTTCAAATTTAATGGATTAACATATTGACAATGCAACTGTTACGTTTGATCTGTAGAGAAAAAACTCCATATGAACAAATCACCTTTTTTCATAAATCGGAAATGACTTACAAGGAAGGTGTTCCCACTTTCACAATATTCATTTGGTTAATTTCCTACATTGTAAGAATCCTCTCCTCTTTTACTATATACACTTCAGTTCATTGTCATCGGGCCCGCAATAAGTTTATATTATCACGTTATTTCTGCTTATTGTTGTTTGCCGTGTAGAACTTCGCATTTTTTACAGTGTAGTTTTATCAAATTTCAACACAAATTTTGAAGGTAAAACGGTATTTGATTTAAAAAAACAGGATGAATCAAATTTCGAGAAACTAAAACATCTCTTTTCTTATTCTTCATTTGTGCTCTTTCATAGAAAAGAGCAGAGATATGGAATCAATCTGAATTTCATTCTGGTGAGATTCTATCTACACTGTCTGTATCCCGACAATCTAAAAATGAATAAGAGAAGAAATTTATATTCAGGTAGGAGGAAACTATCACTCAATCAGAAGACTTTTTCACCTTCTTCTTTCAGAAGAAAAATCGTTACAAGAAAATAAATGTATGTATATATATATATGTGGAGAAAACGAGAAAAATAAAAGAATAGATCCCAACAATGTTTCCTATTGCTATCCTGTCTGTTCTTATGCATGCTGAAGTTGGCGCTAGTGGAATAAGGTTTCAGAAAGGAATAAGAATTCCCAAATGGCAATGTAACATGCATTTCTTCGACAGAAGAAGAAAGTGGCGGATAGTGGTACAGAAAAAAAGAATGCTACATCTTTCTCTTTTCTCAACGAATTTTCGTGTGTTTTATTCTCTCTTTTTTTTTGTGTGTGTCTTCTTCTCCGGATTTCACCTCATCTTAAATCCACGTTCCACGATTTCATTACTTCCCAACTTCTTGCCTTCTGTGCGCTTTTTTTTGGGCTCCCTTGGTGAAAGTCGATTTCAATTCATCGATAAATCGATCTCGGTCTTCTCTGTTGGTATAAGAGGTGACGCGAAGGACCAAGACAATGAGATTCAGTTCTCTTCCTCTCGTTCTCTCACTCTCTGTATGTGCATGAGAGAGGGGGGGGGGGGGGGAGACAAAGGTATAGGTAAAAATGGGTAACAAAATCAAAGCAAAATAGCCTTAGGAAACTCAGATCTTAGCTGAATATTGATTTTGTTCATTTTACATCGAAAAATCCTAATACAGCACTGTTCACCATCATCTCATTTTTTTTATTATAATTAAATAGCTATTTACAAGGGAGGACGTAGTGGTCCGATCATCTATTTTGTTATGATATAATCGCTTCAATGTACGCTATAGAAAGTAAGTCCATATTAAGCCCGATCGTTTCGTTTGAATATACTTTATTATTCGCAATATTAATCTGGTAATCCGCAATATCGCTACGTTGATAGTTATTAATAAGCAAGTCCATACATGAACAACATGAAATTGTAAATACCAGGCTGTTTGTAAGCTGACGGCAGATTTGAAGGGTAAAATGGAGCAGAACTGGCACAATACCCGATTATTCGAAATTTGCTTTCTCGACATCTACAGTCGCTGTCAGTGATTGAAAAGTACTTTATGTCAGTTTAGAAGAAAGCAAACTTTGTGGACTCAAATAAGTCTCGGACTGCGCTACGACCTGTCTCTTCCTGAAATTTCTGTCATTCAGTTCGTTGTTTAGTGTTCAGAAATATGAAAACCTGGAAATGTGTTCGTGCTACACTGTAAAACGAAACTGGTCAATTCTGTATATTTCAGATGAGTTAACGTTTGGTAATTTCTATATTGTTTTACCTTTAGTGCTGTGCCTCGACAAATCCGGAGTACTAATTTCTGCAACAACATTTACAATACACGGTCATAAAATCTGAACACACATTGCAATTGACATGTTAGTTTAGATAGAGCTACGACGCTTGTGGCACTGTACAGCTAATCTCGCTAGGTTTTTTTCTGATGCAGGTCTCTATTACTGTGGAATTAGTACACGAGGTGCTGCAGCGAAGAAACCTAAATGTCACATACAGAAAAGATATTCTAAGTACTTGTATGTTGTTTGGTATTACAAGGTGCAATCACAAAAGCCAGTTCAATGACAGTTTCAGACTTAAAGTTCAGAACAATGCGGTTGACACTGATGCATTGTGATCTTTGGTAAGTTCTCTGGCGGTGGCGCGAGGATTTGGCTAAACAGATGCTTTCAGAGTGTCGTTATTCATGACAAAACTTCTCCGGTCTTCCTTATCTCAGATTTGTGGCTTCGGAACAGAATATTTCGATCCACCGTCGAACCATACGTTCTAATCTTGTCTTCTCGCCCCGTGCTTGGACCACATTGTGCTGCATGACGGCTAAGTATGAAATCACGAATCAAATGAGCAGCAAATCACTCAACATGTAGAGAGCACTATCAAAATTGGAACATGTTATGGCGTGAAAGTGGATTATTAAGTTCTCCATCAACTGATAGGGTCTACGGTGTGAGTAAATTGTGAAAACACGCTTCTTACTCTGTAACTAATGAAGGTAACACGTGATTTTAAATTACTTGCAGTGGTTACCGACTTAAGAAAACATATTTTGGTTACCGACTTAAGGAAACATATTTTGATGTACATAACTGCCATATACACCATCATGAAGACTACTATATTTCATTTTTGTCGTCATTTTCAAATCGCAATTGAGTCATGTTGCGCATGTGGTAGCACTGTATCTTCCTATTGAAAACATACGATCGTGTCGCTACATTTCTCCTATCTATAAGCGATCGAAGGTTTTCGACGTTTGCATTTCGTTGTCAGGGCTTCACAATAAAATGTACAACTGGGAACCTAATCGAATTGCTGAGCGCTTAAAGACAAATATAATAACACGATTGTATTTCTCAGAAGAAGAACTGTTACAGCATGTGTCACATGACCCAATTGTAATTTTGAAAAGGTAACCAAAATCGTTACTGCTGCTTTCAGGGTGGCGAATATATAATCAATTCTGTATCCACTGACAGGGATTTGGAACTTTCATTTGTTACAAAATAAAAGGTGTGTTGTCAGACTTAACCTATGGCTTCATTATCAATCGTTTAGCAATTAAAGTCCAATCAAAAACATATTTATCTACCTTGTGTAGAGAACACAATGAATAAAATGTGCAAATGTATTGATAAAGATTGTTATTCCCGACGCTCGTGGAGTATTCCGCTGGGATCAGACTGGGACAAAAATTAATACTAATGTTTAACTGAAGAAATAACAGAAGATTAATGCTGAAACAAATATTCAGTACCTAATCACAATGTACTAGTTAGTAGACGTTGCATGAAATAGTTATGGGCATTATTTCTTCTGGCAGCTAGAGTAGTGATAACTTGTAATTAACATTTTCGAACTATTTCCTATAATTTTGTCTTTAATAGTCAGTTAAGAATAATAGAAATTTTAAGCCAGCCGCAAATAAATTACAACATAAAGTTTGACAACTGTTTCTTATGGAAAAGTGTAATAAAAAGGATGGAATAAAGTTTACCTACGCTACTGTAGTCATATGGCCGCCATCTTGTAAAAATAGTTGCCATAGTAGAACTTAGCAGTTTATCCCTTCATGCTTTCTGGGACCAATCTCCTACTTGAACGGAAAGAGCTATGCTCATTTTCCGTAGGTTGCGTTCCTAAAACGTAATCAATTGAAATGTAGGAAATGAAAATACCATATTTTGATATGTAGCAGAACCAACTAGGCTTCGTCGAAAGTATCTATAGGGTCTAATATTCTCCGTAAAACATCAGCAACTTACTGTTTCCGCTACTTATACACATGGAAGCCTATGGGAGGGGACAGTTTTTCGTGATTTCTGGACAAGGATATAACTTCAACTAGCTTTTTATATGTTGAAGAACTAGGAAAGAGTTTGTAATCATTGCACCGTTAAGGCGATCAAGAGTTATTTCAAAATGCTAAGACTGTATTGGAAATCGATCTTTTTTATAACGTCGGCATTTATGTTTGTAATCATTTGTCCTAGAAATAAATGTCAATACGTATTTGTATGTATCAATGGTGTGGAACTTGGCATATGGAAAACACGTAACCCAACGCGGCAAGACGTCGTGGGATTTCTTCCAAGAAAACTTCCCAGTGCAGGGAGTACCACGGTATGAGTCTGACAATGAATCAGAGATTAAAAACGTGGCTTAACGCAATGGCAATTGCATTTTTTTAGGCCTGATAAGATAGACACTAAGTTGTTTTGCTCCTTTTAGAAAATGAATTGCGATGAATTGAAACGGCTCGTAGGAATGCCGAACACATCGCAACACATTTTTTTTAAAAGAAAGAAGAAATTCTTCGTCTGTTTAAGAGGTTGCATTTGGCAAAAGAAATGTCATGCCAACAGTGGTTGATTAATTATTTTGACAAATTATAACGTTGCATAACCGTTCTTGTGATTTTCAGAATAGACTTCGCTTTCTGATGTAATTGTGGACCACCTTCCTGATGGTTTGTGGCCTGATAGGCTCTTCCAAAATTGCCGTGTCAGCTCTATAGCATATGAAACTCGAATTGATATAACTTCCTACCTCTGGTCAAGAAATTACGACAAACTGTCCCCTCTTAGAGGCATCCATGCGCGTAAGGGCCGAAAACAGTAAATTGATAATGTTTTACGGAAAATATTATAGGTATTTTAAACGAAGCGTAGATAGGTTTACAACACATCAAAAGATGATTGAGGTATCCTCCTATCTCTACTCCGGAAATCATAAAATACTGTTATCTTCCATATACTTCGATGTTCAAGTGTCGAAACATCTACCTTGCCGATAGTTGGCAGAGAAAAAAAAACGCACATCAAATTACTCAGGACGAGGCCTATTTTCATTTCGTACGTTTAATTCGTCACGTTTTATGTACGCAACCTATGGAAAATAATTCCGTCCAGGTAAGAGATTGGTCTCAGAAAGCATAAAACGATCGTAACAGCTACCTTCTACTATCGCAACTATTTTCCAAGATGGCGGCGTTCGTAAACTTCATTCCGTTGTTTTCATCACCTTTTTTCATAAGGAAACAGTTGTCATACTTTCTGTAATGCGTTGTAATTTTTTTGCGACTCAACTCTATTTTTATCCGGCTATAAATAGTATCGAAAGTGTTAGTTTAAATTGTTGAAAATTTAGTAATAAAGTAGCTATAAGCTTGGCTTCGTTTTGTACTACAATCACAATGCTTTTTCGGCTCCCACGAAACGGGTGCTCAAAAATCAAGTTTGTGTTCTGGATGATAGAAACTTTGTAAAAGTTAGTTATTTGTAGTTACAGGGTTGACCCCTGTAAACCGTTATCAAAATCAGAAATGGCCGAGCGGGTACTATTGGTCCAGCTGATACGGAATGATACATATGGTAGGTACCACCATATCATTCTGCATTGAAGTTTTTGATTGAAGAATCCACAAAGGTTTCATATCCTGGTCAATTGCATAATATTAGTTCCGTGATAATAAAAATCTCACATGTGAAACCTTTCCCCCTCCCTGATGTGGCGGCATTCCTTCAATCATAAAATTTTACTACAATCCGTGTATGCCTATTGGTTTGTTAATTATTGATTAAGATAGGCCTATTATGTCATTTACGATGATGTCGTGCCATGCTTATGGGTCTCCAGTTCTGAAATTATTTAAGTTTAGATTTGTTCAAATAAAACTTTTGTTGTTTACGTGTGAAAGGTTTGCCTTTATACATGACAATGGTTCCTACCATACATTATATATGAAGAAACATAGAATAAATCTGCTATTATTAAGGTTCCGGTTCAATTCCAATGAATGCCAGCTCATTAAGTTCTGAGTTCAGGGTAGGAAGTTTAAGAATTTAGATCCACATTGATATGTTTAAATGGCTCTTCTTCTTTGGCTGAGAATATAGATTAAGTATAAATACGGTGATCATACGTGCCGAATTTTTCTAGACAGCCCCTAATTTTAGGGATGTGTCTTGTTCCGAAAACAATTTTAGAAATCCCGAATTTCTTCAAAAGTTGGGAATATAATTTAATTTGATAGGGATATTTGAAGAAAAGTTTACATAATTTTGTTTTAGTGTTTAACAAAAATGTGTGCGTAAGGATTGATTTAATACAATCTAATATTTTAACATAAATCTGGCTTTCTTAATAGTGTTTATTGGCTTATGTAAGTTATTCAGCAATTGAACTTGTCTTGTAAAAGCATTCGATATAACTAATTTCAGTGATCAAATTTCTACTGATTTTGAAATTCTAAAGTAGTTGCTACTTTTCAAAAAAACTATTTTCAAAGTTGATTTTATTTTTATTAAAACACAATTTTCAAACTAAATTTATGACCTGAATTAAAACAGTTAACCCTCAACTCACCCGCAAATAAGGTAATATACATTAGATTCCAGAGAGACCCGTCCCGAATTTTGACTGATAAAATACGGTAAGTATAAAGTATATTAATATTTCATTTGCAGTCAAAAATGTTTCCTCCGCTAAAACATTAAAATATTTGCCTAGCTACTAACATCAGGCATATAAGTATTCCATAATATATCCTGAACTGGGGAATTGAAGAATTAATAATTTATTTTAAAAAGACATTTAGTCAGTGGCGGCTTGCATTTCCTCCTTTCTTATTTATCACAAATGTACTTCGTATCTCTCCGACAACACATATAGTAAAACTCTTATAGTAAACTGTTTGAAATAAAAAAAAAAACGAAGTTGAAACAAAACGAGAAGTACGTAGTTATGATAAGATGACGGAGTAGTATATTCTCCGCAACTGAAATTTTATGAAGACGTTTTGCCCCACGATCGGTCGCTCCTGCATATGTAATGAATCGCTCAGCCGGATATTTGTTCAGATGACGACCTAAATTACCGTCAAAGAAATAAAAAAAAGGAAGATTTTTTTTCCTATTTGTAGCATAGAGTCAACTCATATAAGCTGGCTTTGAAACTGTATGCGTATTCTTTTTTTCATGTGCAAAAGCGAAATGGAAGCAGCAGGGAAAACGTCTCAAAGCCGAGGCTCATGGGAAATCTACCATCTTGTTCGCTTAGGATACGAACGACGTCAAAAATATGAGTGTCGAGGAAAGGCAACTGGTGAAAACAGATGATGTGAAGATCTGGGGTAAGTTCTGCAAACGTTTATATTATTCTTGTCAGAGAGTACGCCAAGTTGTTTAAGAAAATGCCAAAAGGAAAAAAAAAAATAAACTGATACAGTGTACTTATCTGTGCATGATTACGTCCTCGCCAATTTACTATTGTATCTAAACTGAAAGGTTCAACAGTAAATTTCTTATTTCATCACTTCTTTAAAATACCATTTCACTTTCTATCTAGGTCTAATTTCTTGTACGAACTTTTGTCTACTCTTTTCGCACAAGTTGAAGTGAGTGAATTATTAACGTCAGAGACGAGCTGGCGAGCTTTCAATGAAACTGTATCTACAGATTTTCTTCAAATAAGTTCCGAATTCTGCCTCTCCTGCACAGATCCTAACCCTTGATCACGCGCAAACAGAGCGAGCCTGCTAACTATTTGACACATAGGGTGGCACCTTCATAAGTTAGAGGGTATCAATTAGCGGTTTCAGTAGCCTAGATAATAAAAAAAATGTTGCTGAATGCGGGGATTGAATCCGAGTCGTCAGAGGTGAAACATCTCTTTTTTGAATCAACTGATTTACATAAAATACAGTAAATGCGTCACTTGTCTAGTTAGACAGAGAAGGATTTGGATGCCAAACGTTAGTAGAACAGGTTTATTGTGAATGTGTTCAACAACCAGTTTGGAGACAATTCTGTAAAACCAAAGTGCACAAGAAACATTGAAACAACTTTAATCGGTGTATACGCTAATTCCAGGAAAAATAATTCAGGTGAGATGGCCAGATCTTCTATTTCTCGTAATAGTAGCGAAACGTTAATGAAATTTTGTAGACAGCAATTCATCCTAGTATCCATTAGTTGGACACTTGTGTTTCATTCACATTGCTTACTACTGCGAGAAATGGGATCTTTGACCATCTCACCCAAATGGCTATCTACCTGCATTACCTACAGATTCTGAATACAGAAAACTAAGGAACTTTTAGAAAATATGTACACAAAATGTGTTAAATAAGTGAATTATTGTACATACTTCTTAATTTTATGGTATATGCAAATAGTTTCAACTCATTATAACTTTAATTTCATTATTCTGCTCGTTCCAGAAAGAATAAGGAGAGTGACATGAAAAACAAATGATCCAGCTCGACCCCAAATCTCGATCGCATGGAAAGTATGCTTTTACTGAGAATGCTCGAGCGATCCTGTTAATTTTACGTATTTTATCTCAATTTAGGGCGAAATTGTAGTCATATGATCTAATATTGTCTAGTGTCTTCACACGATGTTTTCTTATACTGTCGACACATCGTTGCAGACAGTCGGTTGTAAATCAATCGGCGGGCGATCTGTTTCAAATGTTTGATGTGCACTCATAAATAGTAATTTAATTTTCCGAGCTCATACAGCAGAACGAACTCATTTGTCAACTGTTTTCAGCGACAATCAATAACGTACTTAATGAAATATACCAACATAATGATTCTACTGCTATTTTGAAATTTTTAATAATAAAAATTTGCTTCGAAAATTTGTTATAAATGAAGAAATAAACAACTAACAAAGTGAAATTAACTAAAGTAAAATAAAAAATAAAATCATAGTTCTCAAAATTACTGCGCTGTACTATTTTTTACCCGTTTCACTAGACTTGCGCCCATAAAATTTTGGCGCCCTTTTTCGAACACCCGTCTATCCGTCCCTAGTTGCAGAGAGACAGACAATGGTTGTGCTCATGATCCCATACCATACCCATCACTTTTGAGAGTGCAAAATTTTAAATTTACAAACGTTTATCCTGTTTTTGACGCATTATATTTTTTGTTGAAAAAAAAATACACAGAAATATTGTCGCTATCTTAATAGCAAATAGAACGGAACGGATTTGTAAATACATCTTTTAACACAGTAGCAGGCTGAAATATTTCACCGGAAAATAATTATGTTCTGATCCTATAGTAGGGGAAGAGAATTACCGTGTTGTATACTAGGCAAAAAGTACTGTCAGGAAGAACGACCACAGTTTCTGCATATGGTAACCTCCTGTTACATTCTGATCCAACCACATCAATTCTGCTGTTGTCAAAACCAGCGTTTCCTTCTTATGGAAAATATTACTGGAAAAGCTTTCGGCAAAAGAGCACAGTACAAATGAAATAAATCCAAATGTATTTTCTTTATACAATTACATATCTACCACCAGGAAAATAAATGAGTATCAGAGGTATAAAAATAAAATGTATTTTTTTTTACTAAATAGTATACATAGAAATATTGTCACCTTAAATTGATCTTCGCGAATTATATATTGCTCTCCAAAATAAAGTTGTAGTGAAACGTATTGTTGTATCTTAGTTATGAGAGAAGGTACATTTTGATACCTATATTACAAGGTTACACTATCCCTTGTCAAATTGTTTTTAATTAAACTGACATTGTAACTTACTAATATATGAAAATTATTTGCAACTATGATTAATTCCGAGTGCCAACAAATTTAATTAGAAATAATGTGATTAAAGGAACATTTAATTTGCGTAGTTCTTAATGAAAACTCATACAAACAAGCAAACATACTAATTTCTAAAGTAAGTGATTTTTGTAATAACTTTCTCCTTGGGTTTTTGATAGTAATATATATTACCGAAAGATGACGGAAGAATAAGTATTAGATATTAGTTCACTTATAATTTTTACATTTGCGAAATTTTAAGTTTGTTTCTATCATAAATCAGAATTGAAAACAGTCTTTCGTCGTTTAACACAAACTGGACATATATTATTTGGTTTAGTCTCCATAAGTCTCATCTAAATTATTTCCGCATATCGGTGAGGGTAGAGAACTAATTACATATGACCATTTTATCAACATAGTAAATTATTGTCGTTAAGTTATTTTCCACATGCGTGCTATAGGATTTGTGTTAAGGAGTCCACTGTTCATGACTATAAAGAATTTAAAAGTTTTTAGCTGAGTTATCTTAAGCTAATTAACGTTTTATGGTAATTCAGCTCGTAATTACACATATATTTGCCTATCACGTAAGAATAGACAAGCGTGCTCCAACTTATTTCATATGATAGAGAGGACGCGGTGCGAAAAATTATTTGTATCGAAGCTTTGATAGTACCAAGAACAGTTACAAACAGTGGCAATCGGACTTCACGTCAGAACGGTCCCATTTGAATTAAAGTATGCACAACTGGCACTACCTTGAAGTATTTAGAATAAATAAATGTTATGCTAATTATGTAACAGTACATATGGGCTTCTCTTATTATAATATATACAGTACGTTCGGTCGTTGAATCCTTCTTTATTTAACCTTGGCTATCATCTCTGAGCTTTATATCGTTTTAGGTTCTCTCGAGTTCCCTTTCACGAAGGAAGAGTAGCAAAATTGCTCTGATCATGTCGAACAGTCAAGATGCCTACTTGGGTAGAACCTAGGCTTACGCACATAGGTGTGTTGAAACTTGAATTTGAATTTACATTTTAAGGCCTTTAGGCAACTTTGGCTCAGGCCGAATGGATGATGAGATGAATTGGTGGAATGAAGATAGTGGAAGGAAACGGAAGAACCCCAAAAAATCCACGCACACGGTGTTTGTCCACCACAAAGCCCACAAGGCATGAGTAGGGATCGATCCGAGGACCTCTAGCGCCAGAGGTGAGCGCTCTACCATTTTTTTTACAAACTTTTATTGCTTATTCATGATAAAAGGGAAACTTCTCTTTCAGACAAAATAAAACATACAGTGTAGACAATAACATTTGGCACAAACAGAGAAAATGTACTAGAGAATAGCTCGCAATTAACTAATGTGTGTTTTATAAACTTTGAAAGTTACTGAGTTATTCACTCTGTCTATGAACTGTGTATTATTTATTAATCACACTTCGTCAATTACTTTTAGGAAATTAGCAAATAACCGGCGTTGAATAGTAGACATACCTAACTTCCAACGCGTGCGCTTCAGGAAGTCAATATAGTCTTCTGCTGACATCAACTTTTGTGGTGTAACAAATACATATTGCAAGGTGTGTGCAGTAATCCAAACTACAGCATTATTCTTCGTTTGGGGATAAAAATTGTGGTCTGGTAGAAGAAACATATCACTTGTGAAAAACTGTCGTGGTCGCCTACATATTAAGCCTAGCATCCTTTGTGAGATATTCCAAATTATCATAAGGATTCCACATTCTGTTAACCTATGTCCCAGGGAATCTAGTTTGTTGCATTGTAAGTAAAGTTATGTTGTACTGCGCTGAATCTTATACATGCGTTCTTGATTTGGTATTAGGTCATGGACAACTTCATACCATAAACTACGAATATGCTGTGGTAGCCAATTCTTATGTATGTTAACCCATATATTATTCCAGTCATGGTCAGGAAATTTTTGCACCACACGTGGAATTGTCAATCCATAAACATTTTTTTGTGAGACTAGAATACAACTGTTTTGGTTCAAAATATATTTGGGGATCCATAAGTGGTATATAACTCCATTCTGTGATCAAGGCACATGTAACCGCACCACTAAGTTTCAAATAATTAACATTTGGAAGGATATTGTCGGTCCAGCAATTAAGTCCAGTCACTAATGAGCTGGGATATTGTCGGTCCAACAATTAAGTCCAGTCACTAATGATATCCCAATAGCGTAAAAAAAACATATAGCTTAAACCATCCTTGCCAGAACAACTGTTTTTGATACAAGATTTTAAAGTGTTCAAAATTTCATTAGCAGTCACTAGTTGTAACAATTGATCGTTATCTTCGTCCGTTAATTGGTGTGGTACTTGAGAAAACAAATAGTTCCAGTCCTGAGTTGACACTTGCTGTTTGGCATATAGTCGTTCATAATGCTGCTTACATATGTGCATGATATCATCGTGATTAGTAAGTACATTACCTTCATCGTCTCGTAATTGTGAAATGAATAATTGTTTTCGACGGTTATGTGCACGAATAAGATGAAAAACGGATGTCTGTTCGTTATTAATCATTTCACTAGGGTACGTTGTATTAGTGAACTTATTCAATTTCGTTCGTTGCATTTGCATAATTTTGGCTTTAATTTTGTTTATCTCTATGAAATTTCCTCTGTTATGCGGCCCTAACCATAAATGATTCAAGACAACGTACCAAAATTCAAGTGTGTGACGAATTTCACGCTTTTTTTCTGCTCCTTGCCATTAAAAAAAAATATTTTTTTCTTTTGTATATAGCGTCCACCAATGGTTCTTTGAAGGAGAATATTTCTGTTGTTTTACCCAATAACTCCATTTAGTTTTAAATTCCTGATAAATAGCTTCATTATTCAATAAACGAGGATTTAATTTCCAATAGGTAGGACCAAAAACCTTATCCGGGGTCTGTAAATAAATATTCATAATTACAGAGATATGATCGCTATATTCAGCTGCTACAGCTGTGATAGTAGATATCTATGATATAAGATCAGAACTGCACTAGAAGCGATCCAATCTGGACTGCACTGTACTAGTTTTATATGTAAAAATAACATCATTACGTTTGGCAACCCAAACATCAATTAATTGCAATTTGTCAACAAAGGTTTGTAAACTTGTACATGGTACAAAATATCCTGTTGTATCACAAGCCCGGAACACAGCGTTAAAATCACCAGCAAATATTAATCTATTAGTCTGGGAAAACAAAGGAACGATCTCTGTGTTGTAGAAAATATCACGTTCTCTTCTGTTACAAAAACCGCTTGGTGAGTAAATACAGTGTTATAATACAGTGTATTTATAAATAAAGTGTTATGGCTAACAAAACTGATGCCTCTACCAGATAATAAGTGCTGGGTTTCATTGTAATGAATACCGTGTTTAATTAAAATACCCACAGCCACGCTGATCCATTCCAATGTTGGTAATAGCATCGTAACCATAAAACCGAGTCTAACTGTGTTGTACATAATTCTTGTATAAACAATATATGAATATCGAATTTAAACAGAAATTGTTTTAACAAGCTAATCTTAAAATCAGAAAAAATTCCATTCACATTGATTGTCGCAATTCGTGTAGTAAGGGACATATCAAGAAAGCAGATTAAAAAAATACACAACATCAAACACTTCATTCCAATGCCTAAGGCAACCTGTTAGTGAAACACACAAAACAGCACGGGATAAGAAAAATACTCTTCTTTAGTTGCGTAGGTTAGCAATTCCGTGAGTACTGTAAATCACGTGCACTGAATCAAGGGAGAGAGAGGGGTGGTGGTGGAAGTCTCCTGCTCGATTGTCAATTGTAGCACAACTCACAATCACACAAACTTCTGTATTGTTTGGTACTGACTGCCACCATGCAGAATTGCACGAGCAATAATCTTCCAACGCGTATTCTGTCTGTCTATCCGTCTCGTTAAGAGCAAAAAACAACAACCTACAAACCACGTCTATTTCTTTTTCGTTACGTTCTCGTTGAACGTAACAATATGCACAAAAAACATAGTTGCATCTGACCGACACTAATATATTCAAAGATATTCAAAACATGGTATGTCTGTCTATCCGTCTGAAAATGCAAAAATAACGAGAAAAATAAACATAAAAATTCAGCCCTAATTATTTCTTTTGTCTAGTCTCAGGTAATTCATCCTCACATTTTTCGGATTCATTAAGCTCTTACCATTTTCTGACACTTTTCACAGATTACTCTTTTTCCGAATAAAGGAGAGAAGCTAGATTGGATAGAGGAAGATTTTCTTCAACCATTTCCATATCGTGCTCTGTATTTTCTTCTGTAAACTGATCGGTCGGATTTGGCATAGAGCGAGAAGAATGTTCATCTGATTCAATAGGAGGGGAAACGTTTCTGCCACTAATGTTTATACCGGTATTTACCTCGTGGAATTCAAGCTGAACAGGAATTTCTGTGGGAACTGAAAAAATCTCATTATGAGTAGGTATGGACGACGATGCAATTACGTTATTTTGCCAAGTTGGACTTCGAGGAGGAACAGTAACAGACATGTATGCCATACACTGTGGACACCATCTTGTTGTACACTTTTACTGGTGAGTATTCTTCAAGTTGTTGCGGGACTGGAAGTACACGTGCATTGTGAACTTGGAGTGATGCGGTCAGTTCACTCACCTTATCCGCAGATGTTATACTTAAGGGCGGGGAGGATGGTGGCGTTGACACATGTCGTTGAAGGCGCATTTTACGTTTTTTTACAATTTGCTATGGAGTGTGTGTTGGATCCTGGAAAAAAAAGCCGGAATCTGACCATCATAATAAACCTGACCTCTAAAACTGTTTACCATAATACGCGATGGAATGGGACGAGCAATTTGGACAGATGCGACACGTGTCCCATTGAACACTGGGAAACAAAAACGTTGACCCCATTGTTCATTAACAATCATTTTCACAGAGCCATATTGACTGAGAACATTTTGAATAGCACTATTATCTAGTTCTAGAGGTAGGTTCAATATACGAACTGAAGTAGTTCCATCATCTGCAGGGGAAACAAGCACTTGACTTGTAGTTCCATCGTCATGGGTATAGGGAAGTGTTGACGGAGTGGACCGGAGAAATTTATCATAACTGCCCACTGTTACAAATTTCAAATATACACAATAGGCCTCACTGTCCAGTTGTAGTCCTTCCAATTGATCTGGTTCCACATGTAAAACAGTATTTATCCATTTGTGAATATCCAATGCGGACGGTCGTATATGCTTGGTTTGCTTGTTAAATTCACACTTGACTGTGTTCTTTCGAACAACACGAGACATATCAATGTTACTTTATAAACAGCACAATACTATCAATATATAAAGTCACACTAAAGAACAGAAAAAACTTCTGAAACACAAAGCTGTTCAGTGCAGCTTAACACAAAAGTCCTTCAAACCGGGAGCAAGCAAGTATGAATCCTCACTTGGTCATGACTCAACGCGAACTCTGCCACTGAGCTATTGACCAATTGAGCCACCACGGCCCGTGGCGAAACTTGACTTTTGCCACTTGTTCCAAGAGAATACACTTCAGAACAGCAGTTTGTAGCTCGCTGCAGAGAAAAAATAGTTAAATAACGATGCTTAACAGCCAGTTAACAGTAAACTCAAACTTTATTCATTATACCTACATTGACTATTTCGGCACACTTTACATGAAACCAATAGCGACATATGCATATTTACAATTATTTTCACAATTTAATCCACTGACATTTCTTCTCAAAAACAACCTTCAAACATATAACATTATTTCCAATTTTCCTATCAACAACATTTCTCAATTTTCTGTTTAATAGCTTCACACTCTAAAACCGGTTATTGGCCAAGTTTAACAAGAAATCCGCCATAACATTGCAAACACATTCCAAAAACATATATATTTAGGTTTCCCATTCTCGCAATCTAGCTGACAGTCTTCCTGTACTCTGACGTTATACGTATAGATGTCAATATGAAAGTTCTTGCAATAAATCATTTAAATATTTAAATCCAATTCGGCTTGATATTTTATTTTGTGAACAATAAAAGAATTCAAACATCAAGACTTAATTTCTTAAATTAATAACAACAATGTTAAGATTAAACATATTTAAAACTTCCATTAAATAAAATATTTCAAGCCGCACAACTATAACAATGTTCAACACAGCTATAGTACGCATTTACTTCAGTACACACGTACCTCCTATATTAGCACCCAGTTACCATTGCTATGCATTTTCTTTCCACTGCTTTCAGCAATTTAAAAAGTATCGAGGTTAGGGATGACCAGAAATGCGAGTCGCGGAGATCTTCAGGCGAATACGACTAAAATTATCGATGTGTGTAGAAGTTATTTCGACATACTTCTTAATGCACACAACGAAGGACAAACAGAGGAATTTATAAAATCTATACTGCAGAACCATGGATGGCGAGATCGAGGACGAAATGTCGATAAAAAAATTAAATTTCAAATTACCGGGAATAGGCAATATTCCAGCCGAATTGATTAAAGCGAGAGGAACGGAAATAATCAAGAGCTACATAAATTGATAAATGTTATATGGAGAAAGGAGAAGTTTCCAAAGAAATAGAAAACCTCAATAATGGTTGCGTTTTATAAAAAAAAAAAACTCGAT
>JAGDQP010029717.1:0-23154 GCA_022664845.1 Lepisma saccharinum | reverse complement strand
TTCAGACCTTTACGAATGTACTGTAATCAGCCAAACACCTAAAAATCCCTAACAAATTACTTTTTTTTTTAACTTATGGCCAGCTTTTTTGGAATCGAACGCACTGTGTGTCGCCTTCTTCTAATATTCATGTAATTATCAATAAAATAAGTGAATTAGGCAAAAGTTATTTATGGGATAGAAGCACGTTTGTTAATTCGAGTACCAATTATTGCAAAGTGTTGTGTTCCATTGTTTTTTACTCCACAAATCGACATTGAAATTACTATAACCAGGTAATACCTGTCCGAAATAAAATCTTCGCCTGACCAAAAGTTGAATAAAGTTGAAACTAGCCCCCAAAATTTTATGCACCCCTATCTAGCCTATTTCACACTTCACAGGCCAAGAAGCTGAAAGTGGCTAGCCCAACCAGCCCAAATTGAGTTCTAACTGGCCCAAGAGAAATCTCGCCTAGCCCAAGTTCCAGTGGCGGATCGTTAACATGCAGTTTCTACAATATGGACACTTTGGACACCCCTATCTCCTTTATTTGATTAGCCCAAAAGCTGAAAGTGGCTAGCCCAGTCAGCCCAAAATGAGTCCTACCCAGTCCAAGTGAAATCTCGGCTAGCCCAAACATTTGGGGGGCTAGCGTGAAGTTAGTCCCTCAAACTTTGGACACCCCTATCTCCTTTATTTGACTAGCCCAAATGCTGAAGCTGGCTGGCTCAACCAGCCCAAATTGAGTTGTAACTGGCCCAAGTTAAATTTCGCCTGGCCTAAGTTTCAGTGGCGGATCGTTAAGATGAAATTTCCATACTATGAACACTTTGGACACCCCTATCTCCTTTATTTGACTAGCCCAAAAGCTGAAAGGGGCTAGCCCAATGAGCTCAAAATGAGTCCTAGCCAGCCGAAGTGAAATCTCGGCTAGCCCAAACATTTGGGATTCTAGCGTGAAGTTAGCCCCCCATACTTTGGACACCCCTATCTCCTTTATTTGACTAGCCCAAAAGCTGAAAGTTGCTAGCCCAACCAGCCCAAATTGAGTACTAAGGAAGATCACGACTGGCCCAAATATTTGGGGGGGCCAACTTCACACACGCGGAAAAAAATCTACCATTGTATAAAAAAGTGCGTCTTATACATGGAGAAATACGTTATTTTCGGTGCAACGTTTCATATGGAAGTAAACGGAAAATACACACCTTCCACACGTAGGTATGAAGTATTGCGTACCATGCAGGCGTTCAGAACAATATTTCGAAAACTTTGAAGACTTTTAAGTAGTGTTTCGCTAAATTACGAGACCTAGTATTACAGAAGTGTTCATTTGAGCACGTCATCAATGCACTGTGGAAGTTACATGTTGATTTGCGATTTCCACGGGAGACAGTTTCCTTATAAGTACGGGGTGATCAGCCATTGGACAACAAAAGTAGGCTATACCTTTGACTTGTCTGCATTTACCCAAGTAGGACATCCACGTCGGCCGATATGGGCATATTGGATTTTACGACATTGATCTATATCGTTCAACGACATGGGCCCCATATTGGATGGCAAACATCTTGGTCAATATCGGGCAACGATATAGATCGACACCGTTCGACATCGATAATCGACATTGCTCAATATTGGGTATCGAGATCGTTCAATATCGGTCATTGACATTGTGAACATAATGTAATTCCGATTTTTTTTACTATTTTTAAAAAGGAATCCCACCTTTTATATAGGATCACCAACATAGACAATCCAACAAGAAATAGTAAAACACGTTAGAAATTGTAAATAAAATACTGTTTATGTAATGAACACTATTTTTCTGTAGCTAAAGTTACATCACTTCGCTGTGCTAATGGATTGTAAAATTTGTCGACCACTGCTAGTTTGCAAAATAATGTTCTTTTCGATATTGCGTTCATGCTAAAATTTGTAGTTCCGCTCAATTGTAATCATTTCACATCTCTTCTGCTTTTATTATTATTATTATTTTGCCAAGAACTTAAGAGTACAATGCTCATCATTACAATCAAACAGCTTCAATTGAAAGAAATGAAGTAAAACAAATGTAAATAAATATAACATTAACACTACTAAAGGGAACTTCTCTTAACAAGCACATGGACTCGAGAAAATACGCTACTTTCAACCGTATAGAAACGAAACAAAAGTGTAAAATGTCCCCCGGTTCTGGCGGTATATGATAATCAACGTATTACTATAAATTTTGTTGGTTTGTCTATTACTTACAGTGATCAAAGACTCCTTGAGAAAAACACAATCAACTTTAACACTTTATTTGACTGTGTCCTTCTCGTGGAGGAGCAGGTTATTTCTGCACTTTAACATGCTTCAATGAACAATTCCCTTGTCACCAAATAAAGCTGTCCGCGTGTTGACTACAACATTAACTTTTATATTTTATCACCAGAGGGATGTAGCGTTGCTTGAATAAACATCGGTTTGCCCATATGGACCGACATTGATCAACATAGATATCGGTTAACGACATGGATCGATATGGTTCTATTACAAGTCTATATTTTTTTAATTTTTATTTATTCATTATGAACAAAACTTTTTGCAAAAATCGATTTACTCTTTGCACAATACTTACTATAGTTTTAGAAAATAGGTAAATTAGTGATACTGATAATCGATGTTGATCCCACATCAATCGACGTGGGCTCAAGCGGGCTGCTCTCCTGGCTGCATTAACGATGTGGGGCGATATCAAGACTTGCACCATTCGTTTCAGAATTTCAAGAGCTGTAATTTGATATATTACTTGACTTATTGGATCAATCTTTGTGTTTTAAAATAAAACATTTTTCTTTTAATAATTCAAAATTCATTTTTTTAAATGTAAGTTCAATGTGCTTCTGATTAGAATGTATGTGCCAAATTTCATGATGGTATTTCAATGGGATCATGTTAAAAAGTTTATTTTAACCATCACTTATGTGTAATAACGTGTATAATTAGCTTAAACGGCAGTACGCATAATGGCTTTTACCAAAGTAAATTTAATTGGCTAAAATGTGACATACAGTATCTCGATTTCAGTTCTATTGTAGAACAAACCGATCCTCCGTAGCTCAGTGGTAGAGCATTGGCGTGACATTCGGGAGGTTGTGGGTTCGATCCCAGCGACCGACCATTCTGACTGAGGTTCTTCCAGGGGTTTTCCTCAGTCACACCAGGCAAATGCCGAGATGGCACCTTCAACATAGGTCACGGCCGACACCTTCCCGAATCCCCCACATCACGGTCAACTTTAAAAAATATTAAAAAAGAACTTTCTAAAGACATACTTTTAATAAACAATTCGTACTAAAAAGCAAAAAAAAAAAATGTTTATATATGACTAAAACGAAAAGCATTAGGCGCACTCTCATAAATTATAGACTCAGTATTAATTCTTGAATTGACTCGCCACGTGCTTCTCTTTTTAGCCATGCATAAACAAAATTATTTTATAATTTTTAATACGAATTGTTTAAGAAAAGTATGTATTTAAAAAGTTCTTTATTATTATTTTTTTTCGAGTTATTTCGATGTTTGCTGTTAGGACACTTTTTCACAAGTGATCCAAATCCTTAACTGTTCTGCAACCAGACTTTACGTAACTTTGTTGCAGGCTAGTATTTATTTTAGGATAAAGAAATTTATATTAAAAAAAAAAAACAATATTAAAATTTACTTTAATATTGTATTGTCATCAGAGTTACGTCACTGTGCAAAATTTCATCATTGTATGACGTCGGGAAATGATTTAAATTAAAGTTGTAAGATTTGAGGACACCACGAACCATTGTGAACTAAAGAAAAGTCGATAAAAATATTCTAGAACAAAACTAGTAAAAATTTACCAGTCCAGGCTGATTTATAAAATGTTCTCTGCATTTATAAAAAGTCAGTAAGAATTATTAGTTTAAAATTATTTATTTACAGGCTAATAAACCATACCACAATTTCAAACTAATAATTCTTATTGCCTCTGTATAAATACAGAGATCAGGCTGGACTGATTAGTTTTTACTACGTTCTACATTATTTTTTAATTTGAATTATGTTTATAGCCTTTAGGCATCTAAGGCTCAGGCCTAGGGATGGTATAGAGACTAGACGAGACTAGCATCAGTCTCGTTCTCGTCTCGATTTTCTTAGGACAGTCTTGGTCTTGGTTTCGTCTCGATCTGAAAATTCCGGTCTTGGTCTTGGTCTCGGGTCTGGATTGTAAACCTCAGTCTTGTCACGGTCTCGAGTCTCGGTCCGTCCCTTGACTTGATTGAAATGGGTACGCAGGTTTTCCGATCTCAGAACAAGAATATTAATATGATATTAACATAGTTTGTCATATTGTTAATTTGTTCTGTTTCTATAATAGAAATATTTTCATGTTGCGAAATGGGTATACGTAGCATTTAAGTCTTGCTATTTCTAATATTTAAATTGACTGAATAACTGTTACGTTAAAAATTTAAAAAAATCATTTCAGTTGAAATTTTCTACCAAATTTATAGAAATAAATGAAAGTACACTGTTAAAGATTTTCTGAAATATTCCTGAGGAAAGCTAGATAACCATAGCTACCTGGGAATTTTCAGTAATTTGGCTAATAAAAGGCATTTATCATACAGGAATGCTAAAAAAAGTCTAAAGATTTAAACACGGATTGTTTAGTCAAAATTCCAGCGTCATACTGACTGCTCTAAATTTCCAGTTAAAAGAAGAGAGTATAGAGTGTTAGAATTTTGTTGGCTGAATCCCGAAGATCCCAGTACGTGACAAAAAATTTACTTATTGTGAACTTTCGTACAAGGAAATAATCAAATACAAAGAAATTGAAAATAGTATTTACCGAACTCCATAGCCACCCGAAATCTTATAAACTGAACTAAGCACATTGGTATTTCAAGTAAGCCGTGTTTTAGATTAAAATGTCATTCCAAAAATCCTAGGAAAGCATAGCTTAATAGGTAAAAAATAACCTTACTGTGTCTAAAGCATACTATGTACAATCTTATATCCCCTCTATGTCCGTCTGTCAACAACTTAGATAGCCCAAATTTGACGCTCGCTCCACCTCACTAGATTTTTATAAACACAATACTGTTTTTATCGAATGTACAGGTATATTTACGTGATAGGTTGTCCAGAATTTCCTCTGTATAAACTATGAATTTTCTAAGGAAAACAACATACAACATTTAGGCTTCAGCAACAAGTGCTGGGAAGCCTTATACAATCGCTATGTCTGCCTGTCGACAACCTTTAAATCAGGGATACGAAGATAGTTGAGGTGATCAGCGACTAAGCTTCGACTTGCTTTTTTCGATATACGTAGAAATATATATATATATATATATATATATGTCCCCACCTTTTCTAAGATTTCGGTTAGTATTTAAAAAATCTTTCATTTTTTAAAAAAAAATATAATAAGTAAATGGTGTAATGAGAGATCTATATTACAATTTAGACATTTTGGCTTCTTGACGTATGCTTTACAGTCTTACGGGATAAGTCTAGTAGATTATGATATAAATGGGAGAGTGTGAACAGAAGTAAAAAGACTATCAGTTAGGAGAAAGCATGGGGATGAAAATTCGCAGAAGAAAATAAATGTCTGTATTTATCCGTCCCCGAAACAATCTCCAACACTTTTGTATTATTATTGAAAGACAACAAAAAATAATTTGGCATTGATAACTGACTACTTCTATGACTTTTAGTCATATTTTAAAACTACAATATAACATGTAAAATAAAATTTATCAGAATGAAACTAATTGTCAAGAAACTTCTTCTAGTATGAAACAACATCAACAAAAGATTTATGCCCACTTCATCGCTTCTCGATAAGGGGGCTTGTTTTGTCCCACTTCATCGCTCGTGATCACGAATATGATTTTTCCTGGTTATAAACTCCCATTTCATCGCTAGTAAAATTAACTGGTTTTACTGTTTGAGTATTCCCATAATTCTTTTCTCCATTCAATCATTTAATCGTTATGTAAATTTGTAATAGTGTGTATTACATTAGATAATCATTTTCTATCATTCACGTAATTTTTCATTATTGCAAGTACGATTGCGTACTTGGTTCTCATTGGCTATTGGGTTCATTTCTCGGCCAATGAGAACCGTCCATTTGTTTACATCTGAACTTCTCGTAAGCGTTACTACTTTTCACTTTTTCGAAGTTATTCATAGATTGTGTCAACTTCGCTCTAGTGGTCTCTGGCTGATAAATCTATGTTGCGTGTATATATAATTTTTAATGTAGTGAATGTAATTGTTTATATATTGTGTTTGTGAAATTACAAATCTCTCTTTTGACTTCGTTGTTTGATCTACGTGTGTTTACGTTGTAAGGGTATGTGTATATTAACTTGTCATTGTAATTAATTTTAATCATTTTTTTCATATGTAGATTTTATATATATGTGTATGGATTTGGTCTGGATACTGTCCTCACGTGAGGAAAAGGACCAGGCTTATCGTCTGACGGAACAGCCGGGATATATATCGTCTGACCAATTATATTATTTAGGAGACTATATAGGAGGCACGGCCCCTATTAAGCCTTACATCAAACGTAATATTTTCTTTGTACGTACATTAGATTCTTTGTTTATTAGACTTTCCCCTTGTTTCTCATAGCTGAAACATTAATTTAAAATTAATTATATCCATCACAATGACAGGAGTCATGTTTCATGGGGTTGACGCCAATATGAATCACAATATGATTTTGTTTCGATCATCGTTATTAATAGTTCTTTCGAATGCTTTCGTTCTTTGATTAGTATGACAATCAAATTTACAGTGCCAATCAATTTTCTGCTATACATTACAACAGGGTCGGATTTAGGGTTTTGTCGCACCAACCGGTCTCCTGGAAATTTTTGAAAATACAGTGCTTAGGAACGAATTTTTATATCTCTTAAACCCTCAAATACGTTTCAAAATCTAATATTCTACAAGAAAATCACATAAAAAAAAAAAAGATTAACACTTAAGTTAAACTATAGCAGAGAGATTTTCTATAGGCGGCTCAAGGTCGTAAAACAGACGACAAAACACTCTCCTGGTTTATTTTCCCCACTTAAACAACATAGAGATTGTAAATCCACTGATCTATTTTGTCGTCTTTTCTGTCATCGGTTACATTCTTGATGTCAAGTAGCCTATGAGTCTTTCGCTCCGCTTGGACCGTATTTTATCCGAAGCTTGAGATACAGAAAATCAAACTGCATATTGTCCTATCCAATAGATATTCACTTCTTTGTTTAGTAATTAATATTTTGATACTCAATAAAAGAAATACACTGACAATTTGTTATTTTTGGAGCTCAAATTATTATTAGTTAACTTAATATATTTCAGTCTTAAGAGGATAAATAAGTAAACAAGTTTTGTCAAAAAAAATAAAATAAAATAAATAAAAAAAACTGCTATTACGTCCACTAGATTAATTTCGCATTACAAACTTCCCGGTGTATTGCACGTTATCGTTTCGTAGAATCGGGATTAGTTTCCAGAGAAACTGCTGGTTTATTTTTCTTTATTTTGTTATATACTTCAGAAGTACGAGCGATGAAATGGGAGCTCATGACCAGGAAAAGCCACATACGTCATCACTAGCGATGACGTGGGACAAACCATGCGAAGCGATGAAGTGGGACGACACCCAACCAAAGCATTAAATTAATATTATCGACATTCATGAAAATAAAGCTTATATAATCTCGATCGAGACGAAAGTTTCGAGAGGTAAGTCTCGGTCTCGTTTCGAGTCTCGGTCTTAGGCTCGTCTCGAGTAAGTTTCGATGCATAGAGTCTCGTCTCGTCTAGATTCCTGAAGCTTAGTCTCGTTCTCGGTCTTGGTCTCGAATTCGAGACAAGACCGAGACGAGACCAAGACCAGTCTCGGTCTCTGTACCATGCCTACTCAGGCCGGGATACAGGGGAAAAGGATTCGAGAAGGTGTCGGCTTTGACCTATGTTGAAGGCGCCATCTCGGCATTTGCCTAGTGTGACTGAGGCAAAACCTGAAAAAACCTCATTCAGAATGGTCGGTAGCTGGAATCGAACCCACGACCTCCCGAAAGCTACGCCAATGCTCTACCACTGAGCTACGGTGGCTCCGTTTGTTCTATAATAGAAGTGGAATCTAGATAAGGTTTGTCACATTTTAACCAATTAAATTTACTTTGGTAAAAGCCATCATGCTTACTGCCCTTTAAGCTAATTATACACGTTATTTCTTATAAGTGGCTCTGTATTTCTGTTAGAAAACATTTTTTTCAACATGATCCCATTGAAAAACCAACACGATATTTGGCACATACATTCTAATCAGAAGCACATTCAACATACATTTCTTTAAATAATAATAATAATTTTGAGTTATTCAAAAAATAAATTTTGTTTTATTTTTATAAAAAAATATAAAGATTGGTCTAAGAAAGTCAAGTAATGTATCAAATTACAGCTCTTGAAATTCTGAAACGAATGGTGCAAGTTTAAGGTGTCTAGGACAAATAGTGTTTGAGTTTCGGGCTTTTAAATGTTTCAAAATGCGTCAAAAATCAGTCTTTGTTTTTTTCTTGACAATTTATAACTCAAAAACCAAAAGTGACAAAAACATGAAATTCTGAATTACATTTAATATTAATGGACTCTGTTGGTTTCTTAGTATAACTGAAACCTTCAAATTCAAATGGACACGTAGGGGGAATTTAACAAGCTGTCGTGAAAAGGCAGCAATTTTTGTATACTCACGGTCCCTTTTTTGAAAGATATTTAAAAACAATGTCCGAGCGACGATCACATATTGGAAAACAGTCCCGATAATACTTAAGAGGGAGAGGGAGTTGGGTACGGCGTTCTGCAAAATAAGCGGCCAATTTAACATGGGTTTTCACACACATTTCTAGGAATATCGTAGTTTCATGTGGTTCCTTCGAAAAAAAATTACTCAATAGCCCCTTCAACATATTTCGAGGATCTATGAAGGTATTTAAGTGAAAACCATGCGTGCTATTTTGTGTTTAGAAATAAGGATTATTATAATGGAAAGTGCCATAAGAAAGTTGTTACATGGGCTACTAAAACATCCTTTATGTATAACATCCTTCTAACATGACATACGTCGTGGTGCCTTTAGTTATTTACTTTTACTATGCCATGTATTGTGCTTAAGGGTCTATTGAGTAATTTTTTCGGTTGGATTATGGAATCTGAAAATGTTGATATCTGTCTATTCATTACGCAAAAGAAAAAAAAGTTAAGCGAGAATGCTGAAATGTGGTTGTGTTTTAAGTTGAAAGTTTAAGTACTGAAATTTGGAACAAGAAATTTTGAAGGAAGATTTAAGTAATTCCAAACTAGCAAGTTTTAAATAATTAGAATTTTGTGGAAGAAACTACCATACATGTTATGGTGTAAACAGAGATGTAAAGATTTTTATACAGAGTATTGCTTAAAATAATTCTTTGCAGATTAGGGACATGAAGTTGAATATGCAACAATGTTCAAACCAAAACATTAATTACGTCATAGTCCAGAAGAATAAAGGTTTCGGTGAGTAAATGTCAGGCTTAATTAATTAATTATTTTTATGTGTCTTTCTAGAAATATGTTCGTCTGCATATGCATGTAGGCCTACATAGCCGAAACCGTTCAGAACGCAGGTTCGAACTTTAGGACAGAATGCATCTTTACTACATACATACATACAGAATACATCTTGGCATATACATTCAATCAAAATAAAGCTTTGCCTTACGTACCCCATTCCTTTCCTTGCAAAAATGATGGCCGGCAAAAATTCTCTCCCAGACTTGTTCCGGACTTTGGAATAATTGCATTCTCAGCGATGTAATTTACAATACAACCATGTAAATGCTTCGTATTTATGTCCAGTTCCATATTACGGCTACTTCCACAAGTTTAAAACAACACTTTTCATATTTACACTGTAAATCACCACTATACGACCCAGTTCTGAAGAATAAAACTTAGGATCTCTGTCCTAAAGTCCAAATTATTTAGAACCTGTATGTTGTTTTGGAATTAAACATCTTCCCTCAAAAAATTTCTTTCTTCAAATCTCAATACTTGAACTTTCAACTTAAAACGTAGTCTGAGCCTCAGATACCTAAAGGCCATAAATAAAATCCAAATATTCAAATTCAACTTCAAACGCAACCACACTTCACCATTTTCGTTCAACTTTTCTTCTTCTTTTTTCGTGATGAATAGGCAGATATCAACATTTTCAGATTGCATAATCCAACCGTACAAATTCATGATGACCATCAGACGTAAATGTATTTGGAATATTGTGCACGTTATGTAAACTGAATTTAAACGTGTCTTATTTCTTTCCCTTTTCATAATTATTAATAAATCTGTGACATTCCCTTATCACAATTTATATATATATATATATATATATATATATATATATAACGCCCTTATTATTAACCTTTTAGTGATTTGCACCTTCAAATTTCACTAAGATGATTCCCAACCGGGACTCAAACGCGGAACTATATAGCTGTGACTCATGACCACAGCTCTTACCTTGACCACTTGATCACTGCGGTCGTCTATTACTCTATACTACACTGCATGATTAATCATCGCCATTCAGGTTTGCAATGAATGACATTCTCTCTCACTGATAACAAATAAATCAATAGTTCGTTGAATGTATGCCAGTTCGGAGAATAGCTCTTACTCCTGTTGGTTATGCAACAACACATTACAAAAAAAATCGCGGCAAATGGAATCTGTTTGAGATATCGATTTGGCGCAAACGAATTATTGTTACCTGCTGGAAAGTCGTCAAATTCATGCAGATTTCGGCCTACCTTTACTTCAGAGAATTTCTAGGAATCCCCTAGTTCCTTTGGGTAATCCCCTTGCGCGGCCATTGCACAATTTCGAAATATGCATTTTTGAATAGAGCAGATTGGAAGTCTTTGAGGGTACCTCGCCCCCGCAATTCTACTGTTAATGGTATTGGAAATATCAAGCTCCAAAGTTCATTTTCTCACGCTTTCGGCAGCCTGTAGCTCCGAAATTAAGCGGAATTCAACAAAAAGACGCATTTCACCCTTAATTTGATGAGAACTTTTCGGTGGCTTCGCGGTGACTCAGTGTTGCTAATAATAACTTATCCTACCAATAATGCTCAAGAAAAAATCCTTCCCTCGTGGTGTTAAGCCGTTATAATAACTTAGCTCTGATCATCATCATAAATCGATTTATTTCTTTAAATACAATAAATTTTTATATGCGAGCTATAAGGTATTAGTATAATTCATTAATTAATCGTAACTAAGCAATGGTTAATTAGTTTATCACTTATCTATTACTTATGAACACTCAGGAACACTACAGTAAAACACCTGTAAAATTTACTTCAAATGTCCTTATCAAATGAAATTGTCTCCCTTTATTGATGAAATTCGGAACTTTCAATATTTTTTCTGTACACAACCCTGAAATTCAGGACGGACGCAAAAAATTCGCAACGTATTGTCAATGCAATTACCCACACAACAGATGCGTGTCAATTTAAAGAAAATAGTACACTCTTCCAATTAAAACTGATTGGATATCATATAAAACACAGGGACGTAAGTTGGTTGACCTGTGTTTGGAGCGGCGGTAATTTTCTTCCCTGAATTTCCAGGCTGGAAATTTTGTCACCAAAATATGAACAAATAGGTAATTTTGTCTCAAAATACAAGAATTGGCAAATAAGTTATTTTACTTAGTCAAATAAAACTTCAGATAGAACCATAAAAACTTTCATAGTTACAATAATTGTTATGACAAAACAATAAAGAAATAAATGCATTAATAGCGATATGCTGTACTAACAACCTCTCGGCGTGGAAACAAATACCTGTAGAAGAACGCAATAGAAGTTTTGTCTAACACAAACAAGTATGGACAAAATGTTCTCGTTTGTATATTATTTACAAGTGAAGCATTCGTATGTCGAACAGTCGAAATTGCTATTGCCAAACATCAATCTGAAGCAAAATGAGAATTCACAGGTAGAAAATACAGCATATTTCCAAATATAAGACGCACTCAGAGCCGAGATTGCCCCTCGCTGCAAAAATCTTCCCTGGCTCTACTTTACCAAATAGCTTCCAAGGCTGCACTTTCCTGTTAATAATTCTTAGTTTATGTTTCAATTAAAATGAGGCTTACTTTTCATGAGACTACTAATGTCTCACTGTTTCCGCCCAGGTAGGAAACGAAATGAAGCAATTTCGAAACGAAGCAATTTCGAAACGAAGCATTTATATTATTTTTTATGAACTAAATTATAATTAGTTTTCGTCGTCTGGCCGTCATTGCATTAGGAGGCAAGGAATATTTAAGGGAGAACCAGACCACAAGAGTTTCTATTTATACAAAGCAGATTGTTATTTGCACCGAAGATAACTAAAAGGGCGAAATTATTTTAAGGAGGGGTCCGGCTCCCTTTAAGATCCCTCCTTATCTACGAGCTCTATAGACTATATTTTCAATTTGAAATTATCACGAGGTTATGAAATTATGAACAGAATCAAAACATACGTTGCTCGATTCTAAGCGACTTTTTATTTCTTCCGTGACCTCATTTCTGCTTATTACTTATCTTCCCAGTTCTTTAAATTTGTTTAGCAAGTCAAAGAAGCGTAAAATGGATTAAAATCACAAGAGAGAAGAGTAAAATTTGCACGTGAGATGTTTAGCCAGATAATTCTTACAAATACTTATCTAGGTAGCTACTAGTGTTCCCACGAGAGGAGACATACATACTTCTTGGAATTCAAGACGAGACGAGACAGGCCACATGCCTCGTCTCGTGTCTCGAATAATAGGCCTACAAACAGAGTTACTGAATTTATTTAAAACAATATTAACTCGGAATAAAATATTTGCCTTCGAAATCTATTCCAGCGTTTATTACTTCAATTGAGGGCTATCCTACAAAGAACAGGGAATACCTAAAGTTATTTTTAATTATTCTTACAAACAACTTTAATTCCCAATTCCCAAATAATTAAGTTTAATAATTTTATTTTGTGATAGTGCTTCAGCCGAACTTTCGCGCAACAATATATTTCTTTGATTTCTGTATTGATTTTATCGTAGATTAAATAATAAGGTAGACTTACACCGCTTACCTATATTCGTCTGCGCTAAAAAAATATAGGTTTTTGTTTAAGAGCACGTGATTTTTAATCCTGCCGTTTGGTGGCTCTGGAGGCTACAACTAAAAAAAAACATCGACTGAAGGTAGTCACCAGAGTCACCTAGCGGCAGGATTCGAAATCACGTGCTCCTTAGCGCAGATGAAAATAGATATAGGCGTGATAAGTCTATCTTCTTATTTAGTCTATGATTTTATTAATCCTATTGATTCTTGTTAAATTTTTGAAACAGTTTGTAAATTGTTACCGTTTTGTATTTGTAATATGTTCATTACATGAACATTTAATGAATGTCATGTAGAATCAGTTCACTTAAAACAATTATGAAATTTATATATGTGTAACACAAATGATTAGTTACAATAGTACAAAATTTAATAATAAAAAAGGAACTATGAACCCTTCATTTCATTTCTGGATTCTAAAACTTCAGAGAGCTTAAAGACTGATAACAGGTTAAGAATTACTTGTGCAGTACATCTATAAAGTTTCAATCAAATACATCCTATCATTCGATAAAACTACTTTGTTCTATGTCATTGTTTTTTGTTTTCTTAATAATTGCAACCAATCTAAACATAATAAAGTGAAAAATAGTTCTTGGATTGGTTTGGCTTAACATAGTAAATTCTAAAGGCTCGAATATATGGAATCAAAGTGTGTATATATAGCCAAGTGTGTTGATAATATATATACCGTATTGCCGGGGATGGTGACATCTAGCTGCGGCACTGTGGCCAATGCAGTTATATCGAAATTTGCTTGTTGTGTAAACAGTACTTGACATGAGCGTCTTCGACGTATACTTATGAGCAATTTATGTTCTTGTATTCGAGCAGGTAAAACAAATTTCAAGATTTCAGAATGGAAAAAAATGCAGTTCAGGGCCGCAGAGCCTTAGGCCCTTAACAGCAGAGAAATATTATCTTGTAAACGATTTGTCCTTGTCTTGTGAATTTATTTTTAAGGTCTTCAGGCAACTTTGGCTCAGGCCCAATGGATGATGATTAGAATTAGTAGAATGAAGAAAGCGGGAGGATACGAGAGAACCCCGAGAAAATACACACACTCGATGTTTGTCCACCACAAATCCCACATGGCACTAACCGGGATTGAACCGACGACCACACGCACCAGAGGTGAGTGTTCTACGACTAAGCCACCGCGGTACATCCTTGTCTTGTGTAGTCTGGGTAATAACTTTGTTATATCTTGATCAGCATGGTGCAATCTCCTACATTTTACTTTTGTTGGCATGATATGCTGCAATATTTTAAGACAAGACGAGACGAAACAGAACCCTTCAAGACGAGACAAGATAAACGCATCTTTTCGAGACGAGACAGCGTGAAGTCTCGTCTCGTGGCAACACTACGGGCTACTATCTACCGTTTCATATTACTGACGTCGCTTCACTTGAATTTGTGCTTTGTTTTCAAGAGCAAACTCAGACAAAATGAACTTAGTTAAAGACCAAAGTGGCGAAATTAAAGTTCGAACGCACAATTACAAGTTATACTAATTATACACTTTACTGAATTCGCATCATCTATTAGAATAATCAAGAGGAGACCGGGATCAAATAAACATTTGAAGCTCGACATGAGACCAAGGACGGACTACAACTCAGGATCATCTCGTTACCATCCTTATTCATGTTTTCCCAGATATTCGAACTTCCTTGAATTTGAATGTAGAAAAACATTTGTGGTCTTTAGACAACTTTGGCTCAGGCCTAACTAACTTTCTTCTTTCAATCATTTTTAGAATTTTTTTCTTAAGAAAGTTTGTAACAGTTCACACTTGGTAGCCTTATCAGCTCATAATATTTTTTTGCGTATACACCACAGGTGTATTTTGGCCTACTACGAATATTGGTATAGCCTCTAGGACATTACTGGTATAAACAGGAAAATTCTAAAATCCTAGGACTATGTTTTGCTGTTGTTTATGAATCCCCCCGCCCTTGGTTACCACAATGCTTTTGTTTTAAAATCAAACTCCGATTAACATATTTATAGCTCCTTTAGAGCATGTTATATCATCTGCATATTCACTGACTATTAAATCTTTTTTTTAAAAAGCTACAGCAATGCTGTAAATGTTTGTTATCCTCTCTTGTTGATTGTAAATGGAGGTTTGTTAGTGACGAATGATCATCCTAAACCTCTTGTACTAGTTATTTTCTGTTCTGTGATGACTATTATTTTTTGATTCTTCATTTCTTATCTTCTCCGGTATATTTTGTACTTTCCTTACTTAAACATGGTTATTCTTGCCTTATTTGCTTCCTTTGATTGCTTGCTGTCTTCATAGAAAGGCTAAAGTAATCTTTTTGTTTCAAATACTGTAGTGCCAAAAATATTGCTGACTATGTTGATAAAATACTCAGCACTGTCGTTGAGCTTAGATTCGCTGTAAAAGTCAATTCAGTAATCAATTAGGTATCCCAATTATGTAATGTAGAATGTGCACTCTGGCACTTTTCCAGGAAATGAGGAAAAATAAATTAGCTACCTGTGAATGAATTTTTCTCTTTAAGATTTAAAGGGTAAATAAATTAATTTTTCATTTTGATCACTGGCTAATATTGAATACGATAAATCTAGAGATACTAATAGCTCTTTTTTTCTCTCTCTCTAATTTTTGGACATTATAGTCCGTTTTGTAATTGGGCTACTTAATTCTGAATTTAGCTATGTTCGTGTTTTACACTTTAGATTCGGATTTAATAGGTTACCATATAATGCAGCTGGCGAAGTTAATATCGTAGGTTGGTTAGAAGTGTGCTTTTAGAATATCGTAGCACTGTAATTTCGTGTTCCAATTTATTAATGAGCAGGCTTATTATAGTGGTGTATATCGATTATTTGTGTGGCTCATCGATATCTACCTAAGAAACACATGTTCACATTACCAAACAGAGCACACAGAGATTTTACTTCATTCGTGCCATGTGGGCAATCATCAATCTGATCACCAATTCCAATCCCAGAAACTAACGAAGCTTAGTGGTTCGTTCGTCAGCAAAAAATTTCCACTGGTTATCTATCACAAATTATGGAGCGTTGGGTGCGAGGCTAACCAAGGCTTGTGGGTGGTGGGAGAGTATGAAAAGTGAGTGGGGGGGAACAACTTGGTTAGACCCTGCGCGTCCAAAGCCTAAATTATGATCCTGTGAAGATCCCGGATTTGGTCCGCCCTCAACGAATCGTGGCAGTCCGTTACGACGTCAGTATTAAGGTTGACGTCATCCACTTCTCATTAAAACATATCTCCAAGCGTCCCCCTCTCTCTCCTTTGCTATCTTCTGTTAGGCCTATTCCCAGCGTTTAAACATACCACTCCCCACCTCTAATATGGCTGTCAAACAAGCGGGTCTATTTTTTTCCTTACCCAACGATTTTTTTCCTTGTGTGACTTCTTGCCCAGCAACAAGAAACGGCGCTAATGTCGTTTCCTCCTCTGCAGTAGTGAACGTTATGAGTCGAGGTTTCTGATTGGTTGTTGCCTGAAGCCTGCGTGATGATCGCGTGACGCTGGGGTCGAAGTAATAAAGGGAGAAAACTAAGTGGAAAAACTGCATAAGTACCTTGAACTTCGAAAACCCTATAATTAACCAGGATAAAAAGAGTTTTAAGGGCAAAAAATGGTAGCACCAGGAAGCACTCAACCTTTTTCCCAAGATTACTAACTGCCAATCCAAGCTAGATGTCGCAGATGATATCTAGTAATGACTTGTACTTGAAAATCAACTGTCAAAAAATACATACTACAGAAGAGCTTGTAGGGAGATTAGCTCGGTTGGTATATACGCAATTTCCACGTCACACATTGAGCAGTTATTTGAACCAATGCATAGTATTGAGCTAGCACCTGACTCTTCTTGAAATAGCTTGGTCGGTGGGGTGGGGTGAGGTCTGTTCAGCCTTGAGGCAAAGTAGCGGAGAGTGGCGGGAGGAGAAGGCGGCACAGGGAACAAAGGAAGCTTGCGCTGTGAGGGAATGTATTTGATAGGAAGTATACCAAGCAGGAAAAGGGGGAGCCGCGTTCCTTCTAACTCCCCCATCCCCCACACAACCATCGCTGATGACTCCCTCTTTTATCTTTCGCGTTGGCGCGGCAGCTTCTCGGATTTTTCTTTGTTCGCTTGCGTGGCTGACTGCCATCTAACGATGCGATAGAGAGTTCTCATTTCTGTATACATTTAAATTCATAAAAATCTAATAGCAGCCTATATATGCATGAAGAAACTCAAATATACCCTTTTGGAAGAAGGTTGGAAATGTCTAAGAACTAATTCATGGAATTAAAGGGTTTCGTGACGTAAGAAATGAAAGGTTTTGTAACGCATATTCATTGCCAACTTTTCTTCCAACAAAAAATCTACTGTGTACAGACGCTTGAAGGTCACTTGAAAGGCATGAAAAAAGAAAAAAACTGCCTGGCTATGATAAATGGCAAACTTGTTTTGGTGATGCCTACGGGAATTTTACAAATCCTTTGTTCATTTGTTTTCCCAAAGTTTGAAAAAATATGCCCTAGCAGTTCGTGCATGTAAAAAAAAGAAGAAGAGAGAATGGATAGTATCAGATTCAGGAGACCTAGTAGTCACTAGTCAGACGTATTTTTTCCTAGAATGTCATGTTTTGATGTCTTTTTCTTGGAATAAATGCTGTAGATATCGAACCAGATTCGGAATTAAGACCTCAGACTACAATATAAGGCTAATAATAATAAGTTTATCACACACAAGAAGTCACAAACAGTTTTTGGTGAAGTTCACACCCCTTCAACATCCCCGGTTTCAACTACACCCCGTAATATAAAATTTCTACAAAGGAAACAGAAAGCTTGATCATTATAATCAACCGTCGACAGGAACTTCTAATTTCACACTTATGCACCCCCTAATTTGAAGATCCTGAATAAGCCACTGCTAATACGCACCCCTTGGAAACTTTAGGAACAAATCCAGTTTAGGATAAGCACGGTCAATCAAACTAAGCAGATCTAAAAAAAAAAAACTACTGTAAAGTGGAAAATATCCACTATCCAGTGTTGTTTCGTAGAGGAGGGAAATTTCCTGGTAGGCCTACCTCTTTTTCTTTCCCTAGTACCTGATACAATATTATTTCTATCTACGAGACAATTTTCGCCACTTAACTAGGAATTCTGCAACCTCCCCCCCACAATGAAGGGGGCTATTCCCCAAATTCTCGAGCACACTCCAAACTTTTAAAACTTTAGAGTTAAAAAAAAATCAATAACTCAGCAAATCTCAACTTACACACATCCAAACTAAAAATCATAATCCCTGCACTAAATTAAATTTTTCTGCGATACTCATGCAAATTGATGTCTAAATGTATGTATCCGGTAAAATTTAAGTTTAGGGGTATGCTTGAGAATTTGGGGGCTGGTACCCGCAATATGGGGGGGGGGGCATCTGGTTTGGTCAATAGAGTCTGCATGAGAGCCTACAATACAAGTTCGTCGCGTATATTCAACTTACTGATGAGCCAATTTCGATCCGTTCCCTGACCCCTTACCCAGAGTGGTAAATCGTCCCAGTTGGAGTTGAGGTATTTTTGGGAGGTTCAGGGTTTCTCAACATGGGGTTCGCGAGTTGTTTTCAAGGGGTCGCGAGGGGTCTGTCTCTGTGTGTGTCTGTATTAAATAGCCTTCTGAAGTCTTCAACACACAAAGTGTAAGGAAACAGCTTATTAAAAAACGGGAAGGGCTGGGGGGGGGGGGGGGGCGGGCTAGAGGAGATAGTAAAAGGGGGTCGCGGCATGAAAAACGTTGAGAAACGCTGCTTTAGTTGCTTTCGCTTTCAATTTTGGAAATAATATTAGGTACTACGAAAAAAGTATAAGGGTTGGGGCGGTCTAAGGAAAATTACAGAGATCTTCTGTGTTTATTGTTTTATTGATATTAACTCTGACGTGGTTGGATCTTTAATCGTTATAATAAAATAAGGATTTGCATATAGTGACGATCTCTATTATAATGATGTTAATGATGAGGTGATTGGTATGGTTTAGTAAGACAAATATAGCTATCGTCTGGCCCAAGATTTTGATAGAGGCAGTGAAAACCCTGTGTCCCTGTGTAAGAGTTGTTACTGTGCATATATGACAGCCATATAGATAAGAGGTCTGCGGCAACATTGAACTCTTCAGAGAGGGGAGGGGGACCATTCAGGTGGTTTGGAGGAAAAATATGTTTCTATTCTACCTTAGAAATCAACGTGGGAAATTAATAGGATATAAAGGTCATCAGAGCAGCTTGATAGCACCGAAAGACCCCGGAACATCCCATTTTGATTCCTAACGTACGTGCAGTGTTCAAGAATATAAATCGTAGGATATACCAGGGATATCTTATATGCGCAGGGACGTACGCAGAGAGAAACGGGACCCTCATCAAATTCAGACTTTTTGTGAAATTAGTTTTATCTTTTGCAAGATTATGTTCATTTTACGTACATTTCACACCCAGACAGACCTTGGAAGCCCCCAAAACCAACGTCTAGGTGTGTGCCTGCATATGCACTCAACTGAGACATTAAGATATTCGTAGACACATTATAACACAGTCTGTGAGTGAGTGCATTGCAAACAAGAGGTCCCGGGTTCGATACCTGCTGGAACACAAATGGCTTCATTTTAGTTTGTTAAGTCCCATCCTTAGGACGTAATCTTCATTCAACGGAGGGCAAAGACAAACCACTGTCGGTTTAACTTGCTCTAGGACCTGCCTCTGGGCGGAACATCCATCATCAGAGATAGTATACATCATCCGAGTATAAGTTAGACCATCTTGAGAATATTCAAATCATATTCCTAGAATGTTTCTGTACTGTATACGAAAACTGGAATGGAGGATATGTCGTTCTAATAGGCCTACCTAATGAAAGTTCAATTTAGGTTTGACATGCGGGTAGGAGTGCAACAACCTATGATAGAGCAATGATGACGCCAGGATAGAAAGTCCAAGGGAGGGGCTCCAATATTTAATTTGAAAATATTGGAGGTTTACTTCAGTTTAGGACATGCATAAAGAATACTGACAAAATGAGTTGTTTCAGGGGACTGCGGTAGAGTTTAGGGGGCCTTTTAGCTCCCCCCCCCCCCTGTAGCGCAGTCACTATAATCAGAAAATTAACACAATTTTCTCCCTCCCAGTCCCAGAAAATTGTCAGTGGGGAGAAATTGGATCTTTAGTAAGGACCCCCCACCCCCATTCTTAAAAAACATGCACTAACCTAACCTTCTCAAATCAAAGCAATAAAAAGAACAGACAAAGGGAAAAAGCCAAGTAAAAAGAAATGAATAAAAAAGGACAAATAAACACAATCCCACAAAATGAAGTCTACGAAGTGTGTTTATCCTTATTCTTTCAAATATTCAAGAGGAATGAATATAACCGAACCTTAGAAATACAATTCGAGTTTCATGCTTGTACTCTGTGGCTGCGATGTTTCAGTTTATATTATTTTTTCACTTATCGCCAGTCACCACCACCAGAGGGCAGGCACTACCAGCATGGTAGCTCCAACATATGGTGTGGTGTGGACTGTTGACTGTGTGGTTCGCTATGAAAGACAGCTGGAGACCAATCCGACAATTTAAAAAAAAGGAGAAAAAAAGAAAAGATGTATTTTAGTATATTACACGTCAATTTAGACTAACAAAAGCAACATAACATGCACTTTTTTTTATGATCCTGTCGTAAACCGTTCATAAGAGATCCAATATTCGTCGAAATACTGTAGGCCTATACGGTTATCTCATGTATAACACGTTGAGGCAGATAGAACGGCTGGTTTACGTAGGCGGAGTTGCAGATAACCATTCATTATGGCGGTCTATTTGGGGCGGGGTAGAGTGAAGAGTGTGTACAGGAGAAAAGTTCCCAAGCGGGATGTTCACCGTCCATCACACTCGCTTACGACGTGTATAGGACTAATTACACGCAGGGTGAAAAATTGTCCCAGGTATAACAGGGGCGGGAGGAAAACATAAGTTTGTTTCCTTGCCAGTTTTAGATGCCTTTTATTTTGAGAAGAATGAATATATTATAAGAAAGTAAGGAGTCAATAGTGAGATGAGAGCAGTAAGAAAATAACTGAAAGTGGAATGGAAAAAAAGAAAAAGGAAAAAGGAAAAAAGGAAAAAAAATACATTTAATAACATTAGCCATTAGTTTGGAAGCGCGGAAAAAGTTATTAATTATTAAAAACTAATTTATAGAGAATAGCCTTGCATGGATGTGACACATGGACATTGAGGATAGAAGCGTTTGAAATGTAATGTTACAAGGTGCAAGGAAGGAAGGACTTGTGGCGCTACATTCAACAGACTGTGTTCAAAACAATAGGATCTATACTGAAACAGGGCGGATAAAAACGTACTGGATGGCTGTAATGACTGAGGAAAAACGCAGAAGAGGAAGCTCATGTATGGAATACGTGCAACATAATGATAGACATGTGATGTGGCTTATATGCAGAAAGCAGGAGCAAAGTAAGCGGGGTATAGAAATGTAAGGAATGGAGATCTGCCAACTAAATTACGTATTGGTATATTAAGGAGGAGGTTATCACTCTATTTCTTTTTTAATGCTCGGTTAAGTTTCAGGTGATTTAGATCTTAGGTTATGACCCAGCTCCCACCGAACGCCGTAGCTCAGTTGGTAGAAAGCTGGCTTAGCAAGCAGAAGGCCCTTGGAACGACCCCAACAGCCGGCCGGCTATCCTGACAGATTTTTTCAGGTTTTTCCTCTCAATACGCTGTTAAAGTTGACGTCATTACCGCGCGGTATCCTAGCAACCAGAACGACTGGCTTTATACACACGGAGTAGCATACGCGTTTAGTATGGACGAAAAAGACAAAATGGTTTTCTTAACATATTTATAACATTTAATAGTTATATTATACCTTACAATATGACTACATGCTTTGCGCTTGACTGCAGTTACTATGCTTTATGTTAAACTTGTAAATTCTTCAGATTTCCAAAGAAAAGAAGACGTTACTGTTATGGACGAAGATGTGCAGTCTATTTACAATCCATTTTGTTTTAGATTTGGCGATTCCATTTTGTTTGAGAAACTCTCTCTTTGATAATATTTAGTTCCTAGTAACAGCATTAAAAGACTTTGTGTATATTTATATTTTAATATGTTAATTGCATTCAAGGGGGCATGCAACAATTGTTTGTTGTTTTCAGCCTCTTTAGGATCAACTGGATGGCATAGTTCATATAAATTCTAGATGTATGCCTAATTAATGTTTCACTAAGGCATTTTCAGTAATTGTTTATATTTTTACAGCAGATTCCCAGGCGATAGATAGTGGTAGATACTTTACTCATTTAGAACATGAATTATCATCTCTCCTCTCTCGCATTAAATAACTGAGACAAAGACTGTAATGGATAATCCTCAAAATTCTAATGGAACTGCAAATATCAGGCAAAAGCCGTTGTGTTTAAATAGATTTATCATATATTTATCTACAAGGGATGCGTAACTACTTGTATGAAATCTAGAAAATAATTACAAGGGGAGATTCCATGTATTGAAATAAACTATACTGAATTCTGAGACTTATGTAACAGTGTTAGTTACGATAAAGCTGTATATTTGAATACACACGACACAATATTAGCATTTGTAATAGCTAATAATACTTCAAACTTCTCTGAACCAGATGCCGATAATTATGTTAGCGAAAGAAAACTATGTTTCATTCGAAATTACTTTTCTATTCTCAAGTTAGGAAGACCTGTATCAGGCGTGGCCAACTTCTTTCTTTACGAGGACCATTATATGATGATTACGGGTCGCACACTTTTAGACAGAACTTGAGTAAAAATAAACTCTGCAGTTTTTCAAGCTAATAGATGTATGTAATTGCT
>JAGDQP010029716.1:0-23155 GCA_022664845.1 Lepisma saccharinum | reverse complement strand
TACAATTATTATAAGTATAAAACGCTGTTTAGTAGTCGCATATCAATGCTGATTTTGCTCCTATAAACATCAAGTTTTTTTTTTCGTGGAAGAATACCTCTGATCAATGTAATTAGCAAAGAAGTTAGGCTAAATTTGTTATGGACTATCTTAGAAACATATAAGGGAAATATATGCAATTTATTTTATACTGGCTTAGCAAAACTCCTCGCCAAGCCATCTAATAGTACGGAGCGCTGCGATACCGGGTTAAAGTGGATACTCATAGTTTCCAGAGGCCCACACTGTTAAAAGTGTAAAATTGGGTATAATCTGTATAACGACAAACGAATACTAACAAGCAAATATCCTCATGAGCAGAGAAAAGTTATGCCTTTTCCATGTATTACGATTAGGATGCCAAAATATTTTCGCATGCAATTTTTTACAAGAGTCCACTTGATTTGGGAGATATTGTTGATATGGAAATTGCTTTGCCATATGAACCGTCACAACTCAGATGTAGAAGCCTGAGATACTGGTGTAGTTTATAATGGTAGGAATTGCGTAGCAAAATACAATTACCCTCGAAATCACTGCATTTAAAATTGTCAAAATAGTGGACAATTTAATGATAAGAACTGACTAATATGACAACATATTATCTTTTATACTAAAGATAGACCAAAATATTTGCTTGACGAAGAGTATTGTTACTGAATAAAATACATTCTCATGTTCGTATCAATTTCTTTGTATCTCCTTTCTGTAACAGTTTATTATTTTCTTTATTATGTCTCGTTTTCATATAATATTTCGTGTCCGATAATACAACTGTTTCGCTTTTTGTACCTTATCGACTGACTTTCCTGCGTGCGATCTCAAAAGCTTTTCATAAATCATATTTTCTTCCAATCAAATATGAATATATATATATTATTGCGTAAAGCTTTCTTAAATATAAAAGTGTTTTAGCGTGGCAGTCTTGCTATTTATGAAACAGAGGTTTGCCAAATCTAATACAATTTAAGATTACTTAATATGTTATCCAAATTTGTATGATGTACATTGCATTCCCAATAACAAAATTTTGCAAGAAATGTGGAATATTTTGCATGCGATATTTTAGTATATTTCTTTACGTGTGACGATAAACATGTATCTAATGAGAGAACTAGGTTCCGTTAAACTCTGGTCATGCATCGAAATACATTTTTATTTGTTTCGTTAGTCGTAAACAGATTGACAAAACCAAGCTGCAGATTCCACAGAAAGCTACAAAAAGACAAATATTAAATATAAGACAAGAAAATCAGGATATAAATATATTCTTCTTCGTGCTGTATTTAATAGACTTATGCCCTTCGGAAGATTTTTAAAATGTAAGAGTACAATCGTGTGTTGAAAATATTTTCAGACCAAATTTATCTAAAAAGAGATATACGGTTTCATAAATCCTAAAAAAAAACAACAACATAAAACAGTGTATGTAGTGAGTGATATAAGTGTTCGGCGTACCTACAAACAGTGATAGACATTTAAAAATTCAAATTTTCCTGAAACCCTCGTGTTTAGTCAACATGAACCCAATTCAGTTCTGTATCATTTGGTTGGAATGGCATATAAATATCAACAGAAGTTAGGGTTTATTTATGAGTTCACAAATGATCACGCATATTTTTAGTCATATACACACTTTTAATATTCTGCTCTAAAGTTTTATGTTTTATTACTACAGCAATTTACTTTCAATGAAGGAGTGTTATTACAATCTTCACACATCACATTCACATATTCCTTGCGGAATAGTAAATTGCTGGCCGTGTACTGAACGATTTACTTCAACAGTTCATCAGTAATACAATTTCAAACGATCTCTAGGTATCATAAGATTTCTTGCTAATCGCACTAGTAGTGACTGATGGAAAGGATGAACGTCATTGCTTCCCTGCCACGAATATTGTCACAATATTTCTCCACATTCAAGATGAAGAATATTGTTTCATTGTTGTAGACTTTCTGGATTGTCTTCATTTCTACTCTATTTAGAATTATTCCATTGTGAACTTCCAAACGATCTTCAATTTCCCTATCTACTGCCTCCTAATTCACCTTCGTATTCAATATGTAAGATCAGAACTAGAGGTGAAGTTCTAAATACGGATATGTTATTTTTTCGTGCTGCACTCTTCGCAAGATCTTGTAGCAATAAAATAGAGACCTAAGAAAACAAAACATAAGGCGCCATACCATAATATTACCCTTTCGATAAAGGGTAGTAAACTGTTGCGTCAAGTTATTATGATCCCAGGGGAAAACAAATTTCGCAGTTTTAGAACATTCTATCGTAAGCGACTGAACATAATATGGCATTGAAGAAGGATATAAGAATCTACTGGGAGCAGCGGGAAACTAGTACTTGTTTGCTGTGATGCAAACAATATTGTCTACGCAGGGTAACGTTTACACTACGCGAAAGTTTGAGGGTTAAGATTCAAACAAGGCACTAACGATCCGTGTAAGAATTAATTACTGATTTTTCAGAGATCCTTACAACTCCAACAATAAAAATTAAGTAATACAACTTTTATTTAATTTCAGCTGAAAGAACATGGAAAAGAACATTCAGTCACGGAACGTTTCCAATGTAAAATATGCGGATATAAATGTATCCAAAAGATCAGCTTGAGAAAACACCTAAGAAGCCATATAATACACAACCTTTTCGGATGTGAAATATGTAGATACACATTTAGTCAAAAGAGATATCTGAAAAGCCACATGTTAACACATGCAGACGAAAGGCCTTTTCAGTGTGATACATGTGAATATAAATGTACTCAAAAGATTAATCTAAAAATACACATGTTAACACATGCAAACGAAAAACCTTTTCAATCTCAAACATGTGAATATAAAAGTACTAGAAAGGGTGATCTGAAAACACACATGTTAACACATACAGGCGAAAGGCGTTTTCAATGTGAAACATGTGAATATAAGTCTACTCGAAAGAGTAATCTGATAAATCACATGTTAACACATACAGACGAGTGGCCTTTTGAGTGTGAAACATGTGGGTATAGATGCAATGTAAAGAGTTGTCTGCATGGACACTTGTTAACACATAGAGACGAAAGACCTTTTCAATGTGAAACATGTGAATACAAGTGTAATCGAAAGAGTAACCTGAAAACACACATCTTAACACATACAGACGCGCGACCATTTCAGTGTGAATCGTGTGGATATAAATGTAATCTAAAGAGTAGTCTGATAAGACACCTGCTAACGCATACATAACTTTTTTCACTGTGAATATTAATGTATTCTAAGGAGTTGCCTGAAAAGCACATACAAATAAAAATAGAAGAAGGACGTTTGGTATAAGAAACATATAATCACATATCTGTTGAAATCGTGGTTTGAAAAGGCATGGAAGAACTCATAGAGTGGGAAAGTACTTCTAATTTGAAATATGCGAATATAATTAGACTGAAAATAGTGACGAAGTAACGCATAGGCTTCGTCTCCAACTCTGTGACTTTGTTTAGGTATGGTTTCCACGTTAGTTTGTGGTAAAAAATTACGCCAAGATATGTGACTTGTTTTTCTGGTTTTATTGTTGTAATTTCGACTGTAATGGGTAGTTTATTTTATTTCTATGAACTTTGAATCGTCTGTTATGTGGTATGAAGACTATTTCTTGGGTTTTGTTTGAATTTGAGTCCCCCTTTGTTGCACCAAGTAACGAAGCTATGGATAGCGGCATTTAGGATAGTGTTTATACTATGCACAGTTTTGGCAGTAGCTAGGAGAGCAGTATCCTCCGCGTATTGAAACAGATGAGCATTAATTGGTAGGCTTGGGAAGTCTGCAACATATAGTAGGTATAGTAGCGGTGATAGTGCTGAACCCTGCGGTACACCACTGAAGATGATGTACGGATGAAAACTGGTTTGGTTTATATTAACACATGATATACTGTTTGAGAGGAACTTTTACGTGAATCTAATATATGCCCCAGGAAGTTTAAGTTGAATAAGTTTATAGATCAGTCCGGGGTGTTACACCTTGTCGAATGCCTTCTCCAGGTCAAATAATACTAGTAATGATGGATTTAATTAGTTGTAATTTTGGACTATTAGGTTTGTTAGCCTTAGTAGTAGGTCGTTTATGCTGAAATTTGGTCGGAAGCCAATTTGGCCGGTAGTAGGCTGTGCTCTGTGATGTGGTGTAATCTATAAAAAAGTATTCGTTCCTGGATTTTCTTGAAAGTTGTTGTTAGCTGTATTGGTAGGAGGAAACGGAATTTGTTACTTTGTTCGGTTTTGGGAACATTAATATTTTTGATATTTTCCAGTCCTGGGGTATGAAGCCGGTGCGTAGAATGAATGTATATATTGTAGTTGAACGAATGATGCGCTAGCTTGTTTGATGAGGCGGTAGCTTATATTGTCAGTGCTTGGTGCGGAGTTTCTTTTGTTTGCTAAAGATCGGTGGATGTCTTCTACGTGATGACTTCTGTGAGAGGGTTTGTTTCTGGCATAGTAAGGCTGATATTGGGTTGAAGTTCTGGTGACTGAATTTAACCTGTCTACTGGATGGTGGTATGGATAGTTGTGGAGGTGGTGTGAAGACATCTTGTAGATATTCGGCAAATGCATCGGCTTTTTCTTGGTCTGTTTTTAACGGTGTGCTGTTCTGAAGTAATGCGTATGGTGTGGAGGTACATTGTCCAGTTATCATCTTAAACCTTTTCCAGTACTGTGTCGGATGACTCGTTCCTCCTAATGAGTTCCATGCTTTAATTCAGCTTCTTTCTTTGTACGCTTTGAGGTAGTTTGTGGTCATCTGTTGTAGCTGCCTATGGTGTCGTAGGGCTTGTAATTTCCAGTTCGTATGTATTCTTTGTATAGTTGTTTTGATCATTTTATCATTGGTGGGTACTGTGGTGGTAGTTTTGGTTTTGATATTGCGGTTGCCTGGGTCGGGATGTGTGCTTTACCAGCATATTTGAGGGCAGTTGTAATTTGGTCTACTATCTTATAAAGATCGTCTTCTATTTCAGGTGCATTTAGGTTCCCTGTTTCTAGTTCTACTGCTGTGCGGTACGCAGTCAAGGTTAGCCGTATCATGTCGAGGTACGGTGCTTCGTTCCTATTGTCTGTATGTTCCTACGGTCTATATGGTGCTTGGTTCCTATTGTGTTGATTTTGGCAGCATAGTGTTAGTTTTATTGGGTCGCGGTCGCTTCCAATAGTGTCTGAGAGTTGTATCAGACCGATTTGATAAGTTGGATATGATTACTATATCCAGTGTGGTGTTACTGATGGGTCTTGTGTGGCGATTAAGCTAATGTATTTCGCCAGTAGTGTTCGTAGTTATGAAGTTGTTGAATGTGGTTTTCAGTCGGATTGTTTTGCTGTGAAAGTTTATGTCAGCCATGATGATATAGTTTCTGAAATTGTTGAATATGTACTGGAAAACTGCATATGGTATTAGGCGGGTTTAACGTATATTGTTGCTATTGTGATGTATAGTGATTTAAATTACAATGATACTATTAGAAACTCCGATTGATTTTGCTATGTTATGTTGGTGTCTTCGGTATGCTATTGTCGGCTGGAATCCTAGTAGTACTCCACCGCTTGCCTTTTGTGTGGCGGTTTTATTGCCATGTCGTAATATTTGTTATTTTCCAATTTTACAGTGCATCTTGGCTGTTAGGTTAGTTTCGTTTAGCATAATTGTGTTTATTTGTTCATCCTGTAGTAGTTGTTCAAGTATGATTTTCTTCTGTGATACTGATCTGATGTTTAGAAATAAGAAAGCTAATGCCATAATGTAAACAATTGCAAGATTTTTCTTCTTTATCATGGATCTATGTGGGGCTTGCCAGTTGCGTTGCATGAAAGTGTACATATTGACCTGAATACGTAGCATTGGAATTTTCTTGCAGGGTAGCTTTTAGTGCATATTGAAACTGTGTGTGAGAATGTATGATCTTAGAAACGGGTGAATGCTTTGTAGGACCATTGTTACAAAGGCTAGCATTTGTTCGATTGTTACTGGGTTGTAAACCGATGTTGGTTCTGAAGATGTTGAAGTGCCCTGGTGTACTTTCTCTTGTATTCGAACTGGCACGACGAGGTGACGTTTTCTTCTTGCACTCGGTGGTTTGCCTTACATTTATAGTTCTATGCACAATGCAGAGTGGCCCTCGTTACATTGTGCGCATTTTGGTGCTTGTGCCAGATTTGTGCATTGCCGGGTGTTGTGTGGTCGACTACAGAATCCACATTTAGGCTGTTGTGTACATTTCGCAGTAGTGTGTTGATTATATGTCTGACATTTTTTGCATCTGATTGGTTGTGGTGTTTGCGACGGGTCGACTCTATGCTTTTTACCGTATATTTGTGCTCTGTTCATCAGGAGGTCCTCGGTGGTTTCCTGTGACTTTGAGAGGACCCGTACCATGAAGGTTGGGCCTTCTCTGCACATAATCCTAATGCATTTTATGACCGAAAAAGTCTTCTTCTTCTAGTTCAGCCTGAATCTCATTGTCAGTATAACCGAGCGGAACCCCTCTAATTACGACGGATAGTGCCAGCGGTGATCGTGGTGGTGACATTTTTTTCGGACCTCGTTGATCAAGTTGTTTTATTACTGCATTCTTACGAAAGATTTCGAAAGAGCATTTGTCTCTAATAGTTTTCATAAAATTAGATCTGTTGACTTCAGTATACAGGGGTTGGATAAAAAAATAAGAAAAAACACGTCATAAAGGACACGTAAGTGTGGCCCGCCACTGTACATCACGTGTTGCGATTGCCGATCGTGTTTTGTTTTCAATGTGTTATGTGGACATTTCTCTTCCGTCACCAGTACCCAGTTCACCTGTGAGTGTCGTGGTGTGCAAGTGGTGCTGTAAAATGGGCGACCTGACAGACTGCCAAAGAGGCATGATCGTTGGTGCCCATCTGGTTGGAGCTTCAGTGACAACAGTGGCGACCATTATGGGGGTATCGACAGGCACTGTGTCCAATATCACGAGGGCATACACAATGCATGGGCAAACAACGTCTGCAAAGCACAACAGTGGTCGAAAGACAATCCTGTCCGATAGGGACAGGAGGGCATTAAACGGATTGTAGCAGCTAAAAAGAAGACTACTGCAATGACAATTACGTCTGAACTCAATTCCGGCCTTTAGAACCCGGTTTCATCAAAAACAGTGCGACGGGAACTTCATAAAATGAAAATTCATGGCAGGGCCGCGATCGCCAAACCTCTGGTCGCAGCAGTAAATGCGAAGCGGCGCATCCAGCGGTGCAAGGACGACAAGGATTGGACGCTTGATCAGTGGATACACGTAATGTATTCCGATGAATCGACCTACATCTTGTTTACAACAACCGGTCGTGTTTACGTATGGAGAACACCGTCGCAGGCCTATGATCCAGACTGTCTGCGCCCAACTGTAAAGCATGGGGGTGGTTCTGTTTCAGTATGGGCAGTGATATCGTGGTTTTCTGCAGGTCCCATCATAGCCCTGCATGGAATGATGAATGCTAAGTCGTATGAGGCCATTTTGGGGGACCAGGTTCCATACATTGTTCCCGGATGGTGATGGCATCTACCAAGATGATTTGGCACCCTGTCACGCTGCAAAAACGGTGCAATCATGGTTTGAGGAGCATGACCAGGAGCTATCACACCTCCCCTGGGTCCCACAATCACCAGATCTGAACATCATTGAGCCATTGTGGTCTGTTTTAGAAAGGCGTGTTCGGTCTCATTACCCTCCACCATCATCCCTTAAGGAACTGGAGCATGTTTTGGAGGATGAATGGTACAACATTCCACACACCACGATTCAGGAGCTGTATACGTCCATTCCACGTCGGATCCAAGTTGTTTTGGACGCAAAAGGAGACCCCACACCATACTAGGTATGATTTTCACACTTTTTCAAACGTTTTATATTTCTTTTGTTTAACCACTGTATGTCCGCTGCTGGTATGAACTATCTGAGTTACTAATGTTCGAGGAATGTACTTTGTCAGTTGTAAGAATATTTGTTTGTTGTTCTGATATTTGGCGTCATTGTTGGAGAGTATGAAATTAAAGCTCTTTTGTTTGTTTGATTCGTTTTATTTTCATTATCGAGCTCCATGTGAAAATTTTTACTATCAGTTGAAGATTCACTTAGGTTATGTTGTCGTTTGGACTGTACAGGAGACCTTGATCGCGATCGGTGAGATTTCGGTTCGATCTTTCTTTTTTTCTGCTCCGGATAACTGGTGAAGGCAAAGTATCACCTGAGGTAAACCGATGTGGACTGTTGGTATGTTGCTAGCCTTTGCACATTACATTTTTCGTGAGCCAGGTGTCGTCATTGTTGAGATCAGTCCGAATGTTTAATTGGATATAAGTTGAGCAATATATAGTGTAGTAACAGATATTCATATGATGTAAATTTTATATGTAACCAAAACAATCACCAAAATCGAAGTCCAACGAATAGCGACGCTCAGAATATATGATCTAGAACCTTAACTAGCCAAAATCGAAGTCCAGAGAAATAGCGAGGTCAGAATATAGAAGATTAAATTGATCCAAATTGTTAGCCAAAATCAGAGTCGTTAATAGTAGCTTGGGTCAGAATACTTATACCAGTAACTTATAAATTATATAACCAATAAACGGAAATCGTATACCAGATAAATAGCATAAGTAATCGTAAGAGCAGTCGACCCTTAAATCTAGAAGTGGTGAATCTTTTAATTGCTCAACAGCAATAACATTATCGGCTGGTGTCTCCCCAGTAAGATGTGGCATGTATTGTCGATGGTTTGTAATACTACTCGCCCGGTATAATAGACATCAACACCCGGTCATGTTTTAAGAGTAATTTCATCAATAAACAGACATCTTATTAGTTATCGTCCTTACTGTGTTCCTTCCTACTTTATCATTATTCTTTTCTTAACGTTTTCTTCTTCGTTAGTAACATACAAAATATCCGTACACTTTGACTTCCGGAAAGAATAGTTAGGTCCATCTATCGGCCTCCTGGGCAATTTATATGCTCATTCTGTAACTGCTATCTAAGAATAGTTAGGTCCATCTATCATTCAGCTGCTAGAATTATTTTACTTTAAGTTTTATATACAAGATTCACTGAGTTATATTCTTTAACTTCACGACATATATGAAACATAAATATGTATTAAATATTTATCAATAACGTATTTACAACTGAAGTATTATAAATTTAAAGAGCCAAAACATCTCCTAATGTTTTATTCCTATCTCGGAACCTTACATTCTGAGCTCTTTTGTATGAAGAAAAAATATAAGAATGTCACATTAAATAAATTTTAAAGATCTGGGTGTTATACAAACACGACTCATGGTTAAGCAGCTTATGCTACTGTGGAAATTAGAATGTTTTACTATGAATAGGTCTGAATATATATGCCTTACTTTACTATATTACTCATTGTATAATTGATAATTGTTCGAAATATGCCTATTCAATTTAGAGTATTATGATTAACGAATATATTTTGTGTATGAAACTAAATTTTATTTGATGTATTCTGAGATTCCATTCATTCCCTTAGTATTCCAGAAAATAAAATAAATTCCTATCACTTTTCTATTGTAAAATAAAGTACAACCAACTACATAATGAAGATTCAACACTGTTCCTCAAAATATGCCCATCGTCAGCCACAAACTGAAGAGGTGGTCACCAGTCATATATTAAGTAAACACCATAATTACACTTGTGTTCATTTTATGTGCGTCCAGGAAAATTCTAAGGTGCGGGCCCCTCCTAGTTCCACTGGCTGCGAACGTGCCTTATAATACATATCTCCAGGAGTGGTAGTTAATTCTGGAGACGGTATAAACATTCCATAGAAAGTATTCTTTGCTAGTCCTTAAAGAAAACATTTGAGATGGTACTAGCTTCTTGACATCATATTCGCAAGTAATGAGTATATTGTATGTACATATTTATATTATATGTGAATAAGAACAGCTTATCTAGGTTTTTCGTAATTATGCTCTAGTTGTCTACACTTCTGGAGTCAAATGTGGAGCTATTCCGGAACGTAATGAACACATTAATCTAAGCTGGGAGGAAATTATCTCCAACAGGAAAGAGGGGGACTGGCAGTGGAGCTGAACACGACTTTGTTTTCTCCACTTGTTGCCAACTCTATTGCCAGATTTTATTTCTTTAAAACAACTTGCACATGCTTGCAAGCGCCAGCCTTTTGTGTCTGTTTCCCAGTTGTGTCCCATTTTCCTCCCTTAGGCAATGGGAGCTGCTGCAGGATTCATTCATTCTTTTCCATGCCATAAATCATACCTTGTTCCTTCCGGAAGAAAAGGGTAAGTTCGGAACCTCGCTTGGAGCAAAACCCGTTCGGAACGTAAGGAGCTGAAGGAACAAAAGAACCTCGGAGCCACTTTGGAGCCGGAGCCATAAAAAGGAATAGAGCCAGCTGCGGAGCCGGAAGCAAAGGAGCTCATCCTCAAAAGGAGCTGGAACGTCCATCACTAAAGTGAAGTAATACTATTCTGTTATGCTTTACTTAAGTGATATATATCCAATCTTGGGCATTATAAGACAAACATACTTGTATTAGAATTTTAAAAATTAGAACAACGGCATAAAACACCGATAACTGCTCTTACAAAAATAACAAAGTCGCTCATTTATATTATACAGAGCGACAGCCGTATTTGAAAAAGAATAGAAGCATGGCTTCAGGTTTTTACAGGACACGGTCTGTTCGTTTACGAATAACTATGAGACAAGAATTGTTTACAAAATGTTACACCAAATACTTTATCTCTTAAAGTACAACGTAAAACTGTTTATTTTGTACTTAATTTATGAATATTGTATATGGGCACGTCATTCCATTCTGGTAATTTTACTCTATAACCCATTGACAATTTGCCGCCGATGCTCTCGGCCCGCCGTCGGGTACATACGTACTGGCGGTTAGTTGTCGTGAGCTTGTCCTTTCCCGCTATAGCGTCTATTATGCAATGCACTCGAGCGGTCCGACGGAGGGATGCCGCCCGAGCGGAAAATGACATGCAGACCGCCGACTCCTTCCCGCCGTTAAGTATATTGTCATTTGTTATTGACGGCGCAACAGCGGATATCAGCAGTGTATACCGCGCTGTCACTGCGACGTTCATTTGTTAGGAAGATGGTTGACAATAAGCAATATGAATTAACATTTACTTCAAACTCAAATCAGGAATTTGTATATTATTAGAAAAAAGCAAAAAAAAAAAAAAAAGCGTGTGCAAACTGCAAACCAGATTCCCAATTGTCTTCGTAAGACAAAAGGCATGAAAAAATCACGCAATTGGAAGACCAGGATAGCCGAGTGGTTAAGTCATCATACTCCTAAATATCGTAGCTGACAGTCGGAGGCACGAATCCCATCGCAGACACTGAAGAGCTTCATTGTTATGTGCATAATATCAATGAATCGATTTCAACAATGAACAAGATAGAAAATGAAACAATCGGCACGGATAGAACTTATTAATTACTTATGAACTTTCTTCCCTGAAAGTCGGAACTCTCTAGGATTGAATTTGTAGCAGCAATATTGAAATTTCGTACAACGGTAAAAATACATTAGACACATACGGAGATAGTGCTGCCTTCTCTTGTTGAAGATCTTGGCTTTACTTGGCCCTTAACAGAAACCTTCTCCTTCTATTGTAAGTTTAGTGTACAGTTTAAGTTTAGTTTAGTATGCTACAGTAACAGCGGCACGATTCTCAGATCCACTCACACGGTTTGCACAACTGGGAACACCTTCACTCCAGCGGTATTTTTACAGATGCCAAAGAAATTCAAGTGAAGGATATATTGATTACCCCTTCCTTTCCACATTTTAAAAATTTTCAAATAGTGTTTGCAAGACTCTTGCATGCTCGTCTTGATCTTGCAGGTATGGTCTTGGTCTTCAGTCGGTATCCCTGGTCTTTGTCTTGGTCTTGCATGCAAGACCAATACCAAGACTCTTGCGCTCATCACTATTCATAGCAAATTGTTTTGTCAAAATATTAGTAAATCACATTTTACTATGATGTAATATCTTATCATAATTTACAAATTCGGTACAACTGTTGCGCTAGTATGATTCTTACTACGAAAGTTTGACATTTTGATTGTACTTGCAAGCTTTCTAAGAGTTTCCATTAGTAATAATCGATTTTGCTACGTAGGAAAGTTGAAAAGTAAACGAAATAATCGTTTAGAATCTAACATGTATTATATCATAGATTAATAGTTTTCTGTTTAGCTTAGAGCAACATCTTTGACTTTTATGTGATCCAGATTTTTTGGAGACAAATTTGTGCCGTTGCTAGGCGACTAACAATTGTTTCATAACAATGAGATGGATAGTGCTGCCTTCTCTTGTTCACGATCTTGGCTTTACGTTCTCAAGGATAATTTGGATAAAGGACAAAAGGAAGTCTGATGTCCTGGCTTTTCTGATGTTAGGTTTGTCGTGGTATGATCTATTGATTCAGATAAAGATGGATTATGGTCAGTTCAGAGTCCGTAATAAAAATATAATTTGTAAAATGCCTGTTGATATGTGTTACTGAAAACAGAGTTCTGTTGTATGTGTTATACTACGGAGAATTGAGTCTGAATAAAACAACAGTTTTTGCAGTACACTTGGTCACTTATAGATAAAGTAGGGAGGACTATGCTCACATTACTAGATGTGAACTATGATTTTAGATGCAACGCAATAGTTACTTTAGAGTAAGCTAGAGGTAACAGGCGTGTGAGCTTGTATTGAGCACAGAAATGCTTCAAACTCAGCAGGTTTACTTTGATACATTTCTTCAACAGAAAAGTATTGGTCCACAAACTCGTAAATAATTTTACTCAGCCATCCTGGTTGAAGTTTTCTAGACTTTTCCTCAGTCCCACCAAGTGAATGCTAGGAAGGTACCTTAACTCAAAGCCCTGGCCGCTAACTTTCCCATTGTTGTCCCAAGCCTTAGGCATAGATGCCTGTTAGGCTTAAAGAAAATCAAATTCAAATTTGTACGTAATTATACTTTCTATCACTCTTCTGCCAGAGCTCGCTTGAGCCATGACTAGTCTCATTATCGGCAATTGTCTGGGTTTGGGGCCATTAGTGTTTCTTAGACGAAAACAACAACACTAACAAGGGAACCGTTTTTGCTGTTCAGCGAGTTTTGACTTCGGACATGTTTTTGGAGTTGGACCTTATTTGAAGCATATAGATAGCAAAAATAAGACGCATAGACTCGCCCTCTGTTACATATTTCTCTCAAATAAGTCGAGTCGTGACATTTGAGCGACTTTTAAGCAATAAATTCAACCTTAAAGGTGAAACTTTATATTACATAAATGAGTTATCAGATGCATTTCCGTAGGTACTTTTACGCGTAGAACACAAATTTCACCATGAAAATGTTTGCAAATTGAATGTTTTTTTTTATACAAACTCCAGTTTATGATCGAAAATGAACGAAATTCCATAGAAAGTGATGCGGTAAAGGAACAACAATACAACTGTGGAAAAGGGGAAGAGGCAGGGGATTATAAATACATAAAAAAATAATGGTTTCTAATTACTTTTGGGGGCCTAGGGCGCTTGCAATATCTAAAATACTGATCGACCATACGGTTTTTAAGAAAGATGCGAAGCGCTGGAGAGAGCATAGAAAAAAAGGCGAGTGCACCTCATGAGATGCGTAGCAAAATCGTTTCGATGCCCAGTGATTTCGCAATTTGGCGACCTCGGCAGGGCTGGGGCCTCCGTTACATTCTTAAAGTTAGTTATTTAAACAAACGAAAGTTTACAATTATAACGTTTGTAATAAATATGTGGTAATTATAAGTACAATTATAATTCTTTATTGAACTTTAAAAACCTAAATAAGAATAACAGACTTAGTATTAGTTTACATTTATCTTTAAATAAAAGACGAAACCATGAAATGATGGGGAACAAATTAATTGAATCACTTTTTTAATGAAAAATCAAAGAAAGTGAAATCTGTTTAGATTGAAAAACAATTCATTATGCTTATTTTCATTTTTAGAACTTGGTATTTCACTATAATTAGTATTATTGTTTAACTGTCATTTTAAAGTTCAATTTCGAATATTTATAAAAATAATCAAAAAATTAATATTAAGCATGAATGTTAAATAAGAAGTTTGAAACAAATATAAGATGAGACAAGACAGACAAGAATTTATTTTGGTAAGTATTTTGAAAAATGTTTACTGTCCTAATTATAAATTATAATTTTAGTTTGTAATATATAAGGTAAGCAAGAAAGATCTGTCGCTTTTTCACCCACCACCCTCGAACATCGATATGTCAAATAAGACGTACCTGGAAGATCAAAAATAGTCCCCATCAGCATCGACAATTTTCTGCCAACGTCCTGGAAGGCCATGGATTCAATCGCGGTAGAACTTGGTGGGCCGCGAAGCGAGGAACTTATCAAGTATATTTTACACCTCTACTAGGGATTTGAACTGGCGTCCTCTAAGGTGATTGTCCAAGGAATGGAACAGGTGAAAATCGGACGGTGCAATGTCCAGCGACTATGGCGGATGCAATGGTGTTTCCCATACAAGGCGCAGAATGGTATCCCGGGTCATCCTGGCCACGTGGGGCTTAGCGTTGTCCTCTAACAGGAGAACCCCTTTGCGATTCAGAAGTGCTGGTTTCAGAGTTTAGAATTTTTCTTGAACACGGCTCAACTGCTGACCGTACACAGTTTCATTGATGCTCTGACCAGCTGGTAGCAGTTCCCGATGCACGATGCCGCGAGCAGTCCACCAAAAACACAGGAGGACCTTCTTCTGGTGCAGTGATGGTTTCGGCTGTGTTGGAACTGGTTCATGGGATGCTAACCAATCATGACGGCACCGTGGAGCTTCGTACAGGACCCACTTCTCATCACATGTCAACACCCTGTCCAGAAATGGCTCCTTCCTCAGACGAGACAGCAAGGAAACACAGGTTTCCCGGGTTGCCTTCTGGCCCGGAGTCAACTCATGTGGGACTCATTGAACCAACTTGTAGTGCTTCCCAACTTGATGGAGGTGCTGCCGAATGTTTTTTCCACTCACATTGAATTAATTGTAGTCCGAGTTCCTCACATGTCTGGCCACTGTTCGCCTCAATTGCTGCCTGAAGATCTTCAGTTGGTATCTGTGTTGGTCTTCCTGCACGTGGTGCGTCTTCGAGTGTTTCCTCGCCGTCCTTAAACTTGATAAACCACCGCTGCACTGTCCGCGTAGTCACGCACACATTTCGCCTCAATTTTTTTCCTGTGTCTTAAAATAGATAAACAGTTTGAGCGCAATTTCGAATCAAAATGCCATTGGCCCCTTTATCTACCCTGATAAAAGATGGCCAGTTTCGCGTAATTTTCTGCCAGATTTTAAATTTCCGTGGTCTGAAGTTTTCAGAATATACTATTTTGGTCCTGACAAACAGATTGGGAGCAGTTTCGAACCAAAATGCCTTTGGCCCCTTTATCTACCCTGCTCAAAGATGGCCAATTTCGCCTTATTTTCTGGCCGTTTTTGAAGTTTCCGCGGTCTTAAATTTTCAGAATATACTATATTGGTCCTGACAAACAGATTGAAAGCAATTTCGAACCAAAATGCCGTTGCCCCCTTTATCTACCCTGCTCAAAAATGGCCAATTTCGCCTTATATACTACTTTGGTCCTGACAAACACATTGAGAGCAGTTTCGAACCAGAATGCCTTTGGCCCCTTTATCTACCCTCTGACCAAAAATTAGTTAGAGGCGAAGTAAGGGGAACAACATAGATGATAGCAGAATACGATAAAATGTTATTGCTGGTTTAGGCTATAGGAAAAATTTCCGATTGTTGAAGGATGAAACGAAATTTAGTCTGTGAAAGTTAAATTTTCTTTACCTGTAAGGAATTTTGAATATCTGACGTGAAACGAAAATGATGGGAATACCAACTGCGATTGAGCCTTAAATCTTTAAAACATAATTTGAACGTCTTTGAAAATCGGTCACTTGCATTTGATTGCAATCGCAATTATAACTATAAGCGAATAAATTATAGTGGCGTTAACATCACTTTTGGCCCATAGGCAACCTTGGCTGAGACCCAGAAATCTTATATAACGCTTCAAAACTTTGACAGAGGCAGTCCCATTGCGGATTTCTTTCTAAATACATGTTTTGAACATGAACTAATATTTTAACTAATTCACTGATCATAAAATGTTGGTAGGGACTCCATAATAATAAAAACCTTTCTTTCCCAAAGTAGAACAAAAAAATAAAAAAAAAACTTTTTTTTCGGAATTCAATTATTCCGTTTTTCTAAACACTAGTTTCGAGTCGAGAGGCTTGTGGAACAACACCATTTCCTCCATATCGCTTTCTTCTGCTCCGTATATAATAACTTCCCTTACTGACTTGTGGAAATGACTCCTCTGGATTATTATTTTGCATTAACTGTTTATGTGTCTCAGTTGCAGAACTTCTCCTTTGTTCGTACTGCTGTGTTGGCTTGTCTAAGTTATCAGACTCCACATCATGAGACTTACTCATATCACTTCCTGACACATTTTAAAATATTCGCCTAAATTCATGGCGTTCCTTTCTAAATATATCTACTACACTGTATCTGAGTCAAAGGCAAAAAATCAATATTTTTGTGGCAACAGCAAGAAAAACATACAAAATAATTACTCTCGTCATTTTGTTACATTAACGGTCGGAGTCCATGAACATCTTAGCCACACTAAATGTCGTTCGCCACCGTCAGCAGTCAATTGGGCACTAAAGTAAATATGGAATATGACGATAAAAGAATCGCCTGAGAGGTACTGAAAATCACATGGATATAGTCCACTTGTGTTAACGAAAATAAAATCATATTACGCACAAGTGGGGTGTTCACTGTTCAGACACCCCGCGCGTCTACTCCCTGGATAAATCTTTAATCAAGATAACGTACAACATAATATATACAAAATATGCTGCGCGAAGTTTCAGTAACCTTCTGCAAAGTAGTTATTGTTTCCCAGCGCAATTGGCAGCCTGCGAAGCATGACAGCCAAAACACCCGTCGTTATTAAATACAAACAATGAAAACGAAAAAAGTTTTAAAAGATGCAAAAACTTTAATTTGGTGTGCACAGCTAGTTTTCGTATTACTAAATCGAATGAGAACATGTCACAATATGTACAATTAACTAAGAGAGCATCCAAATTCTAAACGACAGTTAATTTCCACAATTAATAGTTTAGGCAATAAATTATCAACTTCAAAATTAAACTAAACGGGCCTCACTTGACCATTAACTTGCCTGCGCTTGCTAAAGCATGCCGAAATAGACCATACATCAATATAAAAATGTTTGTCAATAATTTAATGTACAATTATGACTTCATAACAGCAGTTCTCTTTACCTACAATTTTCAAGGTTTACTTTACCTCACACAAAATAATGGTATTTTTGTCTTTTAATGTTAAAACAATTCTTCAATCATATAGGTTTTTAAAATATATTTGGTCACAAAATTATGCATGGTTCCGTTCTTACGTTGCTTTTCTTCATTTACGATATTAAATGTTTAAATGAAACGCATAATTGTAAAAACATAACGAGGACAATCGAGAGCTTATTTATTAAATTTCATTGGTAGATGATGGAAACAGTTACACAGACACGAATTGAAAGAGAATATTGATTGGTTAAACACATTACTCTTATATTTAATATATATCTGATATACACGTGTGAAATACTTCGCTCATTGCAGATCTCATTCATGAGCATTCAGACTAACCAGCTTGAGACGCCGAAGCAGAATCAAAATAGAAAACGAAAGTTTATAGCAGGGCCAGTTAAACGAAGATCTTCCGAAGTGCATTTACCCAAATCTGAAGGTTCGGTTTGTAAGTACATGCATTCTGGTTTGTTATTTAAATCATTTTTTGAATATGCTTTCACATGCATATTTGACGCTTAAATTGATTATTTGATGTTTTAATTAACCCTAGCGTAATTTATTTTTATATGGGCCAGTCTAGTAACTTTGGACTTCGGCTCGTCACGATTCGCCTTTAGCTGTTAAAATCCACACCCATGACCCTGCCGGGACCTTCGAGCCGATGGTCTACCGCCGTAGACCGCTCGGCCGGCAATTAACCCCAGCATTACCATGATGGTAAGGGGTCCTAGGCAAACAAATACTTTTATACATTTGAAATTCGAAAACAATTGATATTGTCAGCCTTCAGCCCACTGGTGATTCAACGTAGTGGTTTAATTTTTAATGTACATTTTGTGCATTATTGAATTATAATTAAATAATACATTAATTAGTCACAAAATACTCTGAATGTTACATTCGCGTCTGTAACAATTCTTTACATTTCTGTTAGTTTCTCATTCAAACAATTTTGGTATTACAAAATGCAGGCTTGCTCTGGATGTAGTGTTGCCAACTACACTATAAATATGTTTCATATTTGTTTATCTGATTTTTATTCAAGAGCTTTATACTGCATTACTTTATTCCTGGTAATTGCGGTAGCTTTTTAAATATGTCAATTACATTATAATTACACCCACTTTGTGTATAAACATATTATATATTTCGCAACAATAATTCACAAAAATAAACAATTGGGGAAAAAAATACAAAGTGAATTAATTTACACTTACATATTTCTCATTACATACTTTCTCCGGTATATATCAGTATGTGCCTTTTCGGTAACTCTTTAGATTTACACTGAAAAAGGCCTTTCGTCTGTATGTGTCTTTTCAGATTAGTCTTGTGAGGAAATTTATAACTACATATTTCACACTGAAAAGATCTTTCGCCTGTATGTGTTAACATGTTTTTTTTTTTCAGACTACTCTTGATAGTACATTTATAATTACATATTTCACACTGAAATGGTCTTTCGCCTGTATGTGTTAACATGTGTATTTTCAGATTACTCTTTTGAGTACATTTATAATTACATATTTCACAATGAAAAGGTCTTTCACCTGTATGTGTTAACATGTGTATTTTCAGACTACTCTTTTGAGTAGATTTATAATTACATATTTCACACTGGAGAGGTCCTTTCTTTGTATGTGTTAACATATGTCTTTTCAAATCTCTTTCAAAATTGAATTTATATCCACATATTTCGCACTGAAAAGGACTTTCGGCTGTATGTGTTAACATGTGTCTTTTCAGACTACTTACATGTTTACATTTATATTCACATTTTTTACATTGGAAAAGTTTTTTGTCCGTATGTATGTGTATTTTCAGACTACTCTTGTGAGTAAATTTATAATTACATATTTCACACTGAAAAGGTCTTTCGCCTGTATGTGCTAACATGTGTATTTTCAGACTACCCTTTTGAGCATTTATAATTACATATTTCACAGTGAAAAGGTCTTTCGCCTGTATGTGTTAACATGTGTATTTTCAGACTACTCTTGTGAGTACATTTATAATTACATATTCCACATTGAAAAGGTCTTTCGCCTGTATGTGTTAACATGTGTATTTTCAGATTACTCTTGCGAGTACATTGATGATTACATATGTCACACTGAAAAGTTCTTTCGCCTGTATGTGTTAACATGTGTATTTTCAGACTACCCTTTTGAGTACATTTACAATTACATATTTCACATTGGAAAGGTCTTTCGTCTGTATGTGTTAACATATGTCTTTTCAGAGCACTATCATAATTGCATTTATACCCGCATATTTCACATTGGAAACGTTTCGTGACTGAATTGTCTCGTCCATTTTCTTTCACCTGAAATTAGAATAACAGTCCCTTTAATAAATTTTTATTGTTGGCGTTTTAAGGGTATTTAAAAAAAAAACAAGTAATTGCGTTTGAACGGATCGTTGGTGCTAGGCTTTCGTCTCAACCCTGGAACCTCCGCGTGGTGCAAATGTGACCCTGCGTAGATAATTTTCTTTGCAACAGCGAAAACAACACATAAAACTTTTTAGTAAAGACAGAAAGAATACCGCCATGTTTATGCCACCTAATGTAATACATTTGATTCAGCCTAGATCCCTAATGCCAAAGCTTCGGGCTTTACAAAATGCTTACTCCAAAATTATCCACTGACATCATCTCAACACAAAGTTCTGACGATTAAGGAAGCAATGTTCGGTTCACAGATGCATGGGAAGAAATAGCTACGAATGTTCTGGAAGGACCTGGAAAATGTTATGGTTTTTAAGACACATTCAAGACGAATGGCTGGAGAGAGTATAACTACAGACGATAAAATACAATCACAACTGAGAACATAGTTATATTTCTTTATCTCTTTCAACAATGTAATTTGCCAGACAATTCTTGTCTGCGGCAATTGTGGCAAGCAAAAATGTCACCAATATCTTGCCGTGAAATTAGGTTATAACTACCGTGGTGAAAGACTAAACAATTATTGCGACGAACAGCTAACACATGAGGAAACTGTCGCAAAAATATATTTTGCAGCGGAAATAGATGTGACGTACTCGAGGACGTGTCTCACAAAACCGCACTGAAGTGTTCTGAAGCATACATGCAATGGATATAATGCACATGGCAAGCAAACCACATGAAATGCTTATTTTAAATCCATCGAACATAAACTCGATGTTATCTTATCAATGGATCTTCTATGAACTCAATACAACCACTGGCTACTTTATATGAAATTGAGTGTGCATGCCAAGTTATTAGAATGTGGAAATATCAGTTACATGTACAATACTGGACGTAACGGAACACACGCAGTTCGTAATAGAGAAGATATTTAAGCAAAAAATAGCACATTCATTTAGACGAACACTTTGATTATTCCAGTTTATAGTTATCCGGAAACCTCCAACACTTTTATCCGAATAATCCCGACTCGACCCTATAATACATCATTTACAAAATTGAAATAATATATTGTTTTTTTTTTAAGTGGCGTACGAGATTCCACTTGACAAATTCCAGCTTGCAGAATATTTGTTTACCTCTAAAATAACTTTCGAGATAAGTTATTTTCATAAATTCTACCGTTTAGGAATAATTACAGATAATTCAAATGTAGAGAACTGTCAAAGTGCAGAGCTTACAACATGTTTTTCATTCAAAGTTATTTTCACCTAAGCAGCATATTCAACACATTGAAAACCGGTACCAACTTCTATTTAAGGTTTCCAAGTTGGCGTTTTTTTTCTATTCATTCAATGAACGACATTGCCTTTTCAAAGGGAAATACTTGAGCTTTGCATTGTGTCTACTAAAATGAATCCAATAATCTCAGAGAAAGAAGCTACTGACGTGATACGGGTCGGATCAAAATTTAGCTAACGTACCGGTACGTTCATACGAAATATCAAAACATATTTCACTTAAAAGTTATTTTGTATTGAAATTTTCAACTGATTCTCCCAAGAAATTTCTTGTATGCTACTGGTTTCTCAAATATCATTAATCAATTATTGCCATCTCATTATTTGTTTCATAGCTGTAAGTCAAAAAGTATCTGAGTTATGTGAGTGGAACAGAATTAATTCGAGTTTATTTATTACCTTTGTGCTCCTCATAACAAATTGGGAAGATGATTTTGGAAAGTAGTCGAACAGGGCTTAGTCAGGAGATACTATCTCGGGGGAAAATAAGTTATCCCACTGCATACATTATTCACACTGCAATGTGGGGCATCCTTCTGGATTAGAAATCTTCTTTGGAAACTGCATGAATTCATAAGATGTAATGGGGAGGGGGAAGAAAAAGTCCACAACTTATCGCTCTTAGTATCACGTGCCGCATGAATAAAACATCCGATCAACGATGGTCATTAAAACGTACACACTCGAAGATCTGAACGTTGCTCAGTTTGTGTTAGTTAGCGCTGTATAGTGTACAGAGAAATAAAATGAAATAGTTGAACATGAAAATTTGGAGCTGCTTCTACAGCTTCCTTTTGACAGTAAGAGATAGATATTGTAAATCATTCTGTTAAGGAATGATGTGGCTGAAGTTGGGTTTACAAGTCTCTAATGAAGATAGTAAATGCGTAGGGAGAGTCGAGTAAGCCAGGATCTGGTCACCCGAGGAAGAAATTGGACACAACTGAGAACCGAGTTATGCAAAGAACTCTGGACACGAAAGTCATCTTCAGCTACACACAACTGGGGAAGAAATTCAGACACTGTCGCAAAACGACGAAAAAGGTAGTGCAATATATCGGATACATAGAAATAAAACAGAAAACTGGCCCTGAAGTCAAGTCTAATGAAAAGAAGCAGCAGCGTAAATTACTGTCCGATTTGTTTAGGGGAACCATAGATTCTTTATTTGATCTGCACGTTTAAATGGACAACCAAAGTTATTACCCCTTCCTTTCCCCACATCTTATCAGATAGTTTGTGAAGAAGGAAGAAGCAGCATCGCCAGCCAAAAGTGCACATAAAAAGGCCAAATTCATATAGAAAGTGACGGTGTCGTTATGCATTGTCCCAAAAAGGCATCCAGAACCATTTTTGCAAGAGTCCCGGGGTGGGATGAACCCTGAAACGTACATCAGGGAATGCACTGCACCCGTATATTCAACAGCACTATCCTGACAACCAAGGTTACATCCTCTGACCCCATCTCACAGCAGTTCATTGCACAGCAGCAACTTTCACAAAATGCGAGAAATGAGCATCGCTTTCGTCGCAAGAAAGGACAACTTTCCAAACCCATCATAGTTGCGCCCAACTGATCAGTTCTGGGCTTATCAGAAACCAAAAGTGCACGAATACAAATGGGAGTTAAAATCGAAGGATGTGCTGTTTAAAATGACTAAGAAAAACTTGTCTGAAATCCCCACGAATGATTAGAATACTCTAACCTCAGACGACTCTGACGATGATGTACGTCACCACCATTAAACCCATCAATGAGATTTCCTATTCCTGATGATAAATAAACAAAAACAAAACGTTCGCTGAATGTATGTAATTCTTACCCGTGATATATATATATACAGGGGTTGGACAAAACATCTAAAAACACGTCATATAGGACACGTAAATGTGGCCCGCCACTGT
>JAGDQP010029715.1:12811-23155 GCA_022664845.1 Lepisma saccharinum | reverse complement strand
ACTGTTCTAGTTCGTGCGTGAATTCCAAATCATTCACTCTACCAGATGAAATCACAACATTTTCTGAATCCTGTTCTCGTTCCGATTCATTCTTTATCATTGGAAATTCAGAAAACAGATCATTTTCTTCCGGAATTGAAGCAGTAGCTTGCTCTTCTACATTATTATCTCCTGATACCTGGTCCTGAGAAAATTCTATTTGAATTTGCTTTAAATCTTCATCAACCGTTATTTTATCATCATCTTTTTCTTTCTCTAAAGAATCTGGAGTCAAAATGGAGTTGTTTAACGTAGCATCCTTACTCATAACTTTAGTTTGTTCACTCACATTTCCGGTACTTACACAAGTTGATTCCCAAATTGATAAAGTATTCTTCTTTATTGTCTTCAAGATATCCTCCTTTAAAGATTTCTCGAAATCCTGCCTTTCTTTCTGAAAAATTATTTCTTTTTGTAGTGCAATCTGTTTTAACCTTTCCACATCCTCTTGGATACCACTCAGTTCCTTTCGCAAAAATAGTATCTGTTTCTCCAAATTAAACATCAAGTTGGAATCTTCCTCAGAATGATCCGTATCTTTTTTCGTTATCTAACCTAACCAACTCAGAATGTTGTTTACCGGTACTGTTCGATGCAGATAGAATAAAATCTCTCCAGGTGGGAAAAAAGCATGTAATTCCTGTACGTCCTAGAATAACCGAAGGTAACGTGTATTTAGATATGAAAAAGGTTAAATTTCTTGTCACATTGCCATAGGTGCAGGGAACTTCTAGCTTGGCTGAAATCTGTAATCTTCCTCCAGTTATAGATCTTAGGTAAGCAAAGTTGGGCAACTTAGTACCTTTTATACCAAGGGCATTAGCTGGGTTATTATCTATTAAATTGTAGGAGGATCCAGAATCCAACATCACTCCCATGTTTGTACCTTGTATTATTAACGGAATTATTAATTTATCATTATCTTTGTTAACTCCAAAGTCTAATACATTATTTACCCATATATCATTTATTGCTATGCCTACTTCCACATTGTCCGTGTCTTCATTTGTATCCGAAGTGTCACACTTTGGTAATTCCACAATATTAACTTTAGTAGGTGGTAAACCCCTTTTTCTCGCAAAACATTGACTTCTAAAGTGGTTCTTTATCTGACAATGGCCACATATCTAACCAAACGCTGGGCACTTGTTCTTTGGGTGATTATATCCACAAGATCGACACTGGATTACATTGGATGATGTTTTTCCATGGAACTTGTTTGACCTCTTTGGATTGGTATTACCTGAATCCCTATTCTTCTGTATATCATTAATATTGGTTAGCTTCAAAGCATTTGAAAGTAATCTACTTTGACTCTCCACTGCTTCGAATTGCTGAGATATTCTTATCGCTTTCTCAAATGAAAGATCGTCTTCGTGAAGTAGCCTTTTCCTTAATGATATATCACTGACCCCTAAAACCAACTGGTCTTTGCATGCCTCGTTTTCAAAGTTTCCAAAATTACACTTTGAAGCCTGTCTACGTAATTGATCGATAAACTCTTGAATAGACTGACCCGTCTGCTGAAGTATTCGGTGGAATGTGTAACGCTCACTGGTCGTATTAGATGGTCTCGAGAAAATTTTAATAAGCCATTCCACTAGTTGATTGAAAGGTAATTTTGTGAGTTCATTAGGTTTTACCATCTCCCTTAATCTAGCATAAAGCTCTGGGGAAATTGACGTTAACAAAATCTGCTGTTTCTTTTCCAGAGTGAGATCATGCATAGCACAATACAGATTAAATCTTTCTAGGTAATTCTCTACAGTTTCTCTTGCCTCGTCAAAACTGTAATACGTCATCTTAGATTCTGCCATACTGCCTAATTATTGTTATCTCAATAGTATATCAATATCTACGTAGGTACTCGTATCCGTTAATACTCGTCGCCACTTTCATATCCTTTGTTTACTGTTAGTAATTCAAGATATTTAATATCGTAAATAAATCACTATTGAAAGAAACTTGGTTGTCATGCTTTATTGACATTGTTTGCTTCTCATATCAACTCTAAGCAAATTCTATAAAATATCACGTACATATTATATATACTTAATGTACACTCATCTGGTGCATATCATGTCCCAAATTACCTTATTTGTTTGAAAGTACATCCAACCAATATTTATCATATATCGTTATGTCCTTCACGATATTATATCATTGTTTTCCAATTGCCAAAACCGTGTAGCTAACATCACATTATGGAAACTTAGAATCTGAACGATTCGTTTCTTTTATTCTTTTATTTAAAAATTAACAGCAACCGCGCGAACTATGCATTTATGTTTAAAAACTGTTTTTACACTTCTTAAACACTTATCAGTTCTGTCTTTTTCTTTAAAGTATATTTAACGAAAAGGAAACCTGTAATAGAACTACAATCACAAATAGTATACTGGAAAAATAAAGAAAAAAGGTATGCAGTGCTGAAAGGATAAGAACAATCGTATACTGGATTTTTAGTTAGACGACTAACTAGTTTAGTGTAGTCATCCGTATAGATGTGATTAACCCACTGACATGCAAACAATACGAGGCCGCACATTACACTCGACTTTGGTGCTATTAGATCAACCCGTTTGTCGACTAGAAACTATTTTTATTCTCGATCGAATTGTATTTAGTCGTCGACCTGGCGAAGTTTCCCACTAAGATATTGCCCTATGACGCGTCGTTTTTGTTGTGGTGCTCATTATATATCGAAAGTTTGATTAAGGCAATGACTGGGCAAAGGCCACTGCCGAATGGGTGATACTAGAAATATCACAATTGATGTGTGCAATGAAAACTTTGAAAAATGAGCTCTGGATGCGAATAACAATAACGTAATCAAAGTTTGATATTTTACTGACGAAATTGGCTTGTTTGAATATCTGGAAGACATGAACAAAATAAGCAATCATAGGGAAGATTGGTAGGTACCAATATTTTAATTTCGCGTTGCCTGGGTTTGCGTCAGATGGTATAAGCAAAATTGACAATCGCAGCTAATTCTGCGCTATATTGCATTTGCTTCCTATAGATGACCAAAGTCGTCTACGGTCGTAAGATTTCGGTTGTACGTACTATAGGTAGTCCCACTAAACATCAGGTGGTCGATCGAATAAACGTTAATATCTTTACTTTACAATCTCATGATTTATTACCTGATTTGTATTAGACTTTTTATTTATTTACTCATTAGTCTTCTATTAAAATTATCGTTCATTACATTTTATCCACAAGAATCCGAGACTAAAAGCAGTAGGAAACAGTACCTTTCCATGAAAAGTTCATTCCTTCTTATATGTTATTTCTTATGTTATTTGTTTTACCCTTTCCCCCTGTTTCTGAATTAATTGTATATTTTCTTTTCTTCTTTCTAAACTGGCGGTGCTGCTACATTTAGCGTTGCTGTAATGATTCACAAGTTAGGTTATGTTTACTGCCTAGTCATTGATACTTTGCTTACTTTCATCCCTCATGAAATTTAATATATGCTTCAACTGTGTCACACAATGCTTTTCACGTTGTTTCACATACATTTCGTTACTAATATTATCTTTATTTTGGAGCTTAGAAGAAAAAGCTGTAATCTCCATATTTGTGAAACTGAGATATTGATGGATTTGTGTACATTAAAGTGCGTAATGAAGGTAAACGAATGTAAAGCACTAAGTCTTTGTGTATTTTGTAGTTTTACTTTCTTAGGAACCACAGAAAAAAAAGACCCATATACTATTTGTATTTACCGCCATGAACTTTCTTTTGTCGCTTCTGTAAAATTTTCTGGAGTGTAGTTTGGAGCTTTTGCTTCTAAGTCTCACTATTATTCTTGAATGGCTCAGATTTCGAACCTACTTGAGATTGCGAGTTGGTATTCTCCTTCTACTCAAGAATTATCTGTTAACTTAACTTCAAATTTCAATTGTTTTTACCATTTGCTTTCCATGTTTGCGATGCACAACTTTTCCCATACTTTTCTATTACTAACTGATGATACCTTTCTTCCTCTTGTAAACCCTAATGTCCAATATATTTGTATATGTCCGTTTAATCAACTAATATATGATCGATTTGGTTATAGGATTTTCAATCCGTAGATATCGATTCATACACGTAAATCCTTGTGTTCAAAGTAAGTCGTGTTTACTATTAGACTTTTCGAAATAGCAAAGTGTATCACTCTTACGCCATTGATGCTGCTGATGCGATTTGCTTATAACAGCTCGAACAAGATATTCACTACCTATCTTTCCGGTTGAAATCTCCAACAATTTTTGTATTGTACTTCTGTAATTGGTTGAACAAACTATCGCGCTGATCTTAATATGTATCTTTGTCATCGTTATTAGCTTCCTAGGTGAGAGTATTGATATTAAAACCGTGTTGCATAATCGTGCAGGTATCGCAACGTAAGACAATCGTGTCCTGGTCTTAAGAACTGTGTTCTGAACCGCTGAAAAGATACTGTTTTAATGAGGAATCCTCTTCCAAAGTTGTAGATTGAGTTATCCTGTAGTTGAAAGTTCATTAGCATGTTGAATTCTATATTGATCATTCCACCAATTTCTTCTAGAGCAACTATATCAATCCTTTATTTCTCAAGCTCTCACACTGCTGCCTACAGAGAAGCCGTTTTGTATAAGGTTCGTAGATTCCACATTCATATTCTAGCGTCTTTCTTAATCCTTTTCTTGGATTCCCCTGAAGGAGTTGGCTAATAGGACACTGGATTAAATCCTGAATATTTTACTTCAGATGAATCAATAGAATCAAACCTTCCACCGCTTCATGACAAAAATTAGCGGTGCAAAGTTGTCATCGCAACGACCTTGCAGTAAAGGCAAATATCCCAGATGTCTTACTCAGTCCATCTCAGAGCCTCGTCGATGCCATTCATCTTCAGCCTCAGCGTATCCACTATATCTGGTCTATGTTTCCCTGGTTAGAGACTACTAACTAACAAGGCTATGTAAACGCACTCTCCCCTGTATTTCGGTCAAAAAATGCACGAGTTGCAAAATACACGGTCGCAGAACGCACGCCACGTTTTCTAATTGGGTGGCCCTGATTCGATACTCGGCAACTGCACATTCCTTTCTATATTTTTGTTCATATTTTTAAAGAACTTTACATTTTCCTTCTTCCTGCTTAAAAATTCAATTTTGCTTCTTTTGAACCTTGTGACATTTTACTAATACATTGACATAGGTAAGGAAGATCAGGATAAATTATTTTCATTATACGTAATTTTCAAATTTTACTCACTTAAGTTTAATATGTGTTTTTATCAAAGTCGCATTGATCTCACTTCAACTTCTGTTAGCGTTGTGGTGCCATCTCTTAGTGCTCTGCTGAGCTACGTGGTTGTCAACTTCATCTCTTAGCAATGCAGTCAATTAGGTGCTCGTGGCAGAACTAATGACATTGGTTAAAATTTATGAAGAGTTTTTCTGGTTAGACATTTTCCGTTTTTTTCTTCTGTTTTCAAAATCCTTTTATTAAGAAAAGCGGAAACATGTTTGAAGTGTGTTTTGTGTGGCTTATAAAACGATTCTACCTTTTAACACTACTAAAAAGCTTTCCGCATAGTGGTAGTATTATTATAGCCTATCTACATAGTAGTAGTAGTAGTATTACCTATCTGCACAGTAGTAATAGGCGGATAGGTAATAATATGTCAGATAATTTCGAGATTCGCAACGCATTGAAATAAGGTGATGCTTGGTCACCATTACTGTTTAACTTTGCGTTAGAATATGTGATTCTAAAAGTAAGGGACTAGTATTATGGCTTAAATTAGCTGTTCGTGTACGCGGATGATGTAGATTTGATAGGGGACGATATAGATGAACTACAAAGTAACACCGATGTCTTAGTAGACGCGTGTGATGAGATAGGTCTACAGGTAAATATAGAGAAAACTAAATATATGATAACAAGCCGAAGTACTGGGAAGAATGAAATAGATCTATACATGATATTAAGAATGAGAATATAGAAAAAGTAAAGAAATTTAAATACTTGTGAGTATATGGAAAAATCAAAACCAAGATCACGGAAGAAATAAAAAGCCACTTAACATGTTTCTACTAAGTCCAAAAATTCCTAACCTCGCGATTAATATCAAGGAAGTTGAAATTGAATATATACAGAACGGTTATTCTGCCTGTAATTCTTTACGGTTGCGAAAGTTGGAGTACGACCCTAGCAGATTAACTTAAATTACGAGTGTCTGAAAATAAGATCTTGAGAAAGATATACGGACCGAAATAGTAGGAGATGACTGGGGAATTGAGGAGACTGCCTAATGAAGAACTTTATGGATTTTACGATTCCTCCGATGTTATAAGAATAATGAAATCGTGGCAACTAAAATGGGCAGGCCACCTAGCTCGGATAGGGGATGAACGAAGATTATATTTCATCGTGGTTGGTAAGCCGGAGGAAAAAAGACTGTTGGTAGGACTGGGACGACGTTGGAAGGATGATATTAGAAGGGATCTTCGAGAAGTAGCTGTTTGTGATGAAAACTTTCTTGATCTCACTCAGGATAGAAACCTATAAAGAACGTTTGCTACTGCTGTGTTGAAGTTGCTATTTCTGTAAGCCATAGAATAAGTTAGTAAATGTTAGTAGTCAGTAGAAGCAGAACTACTAATATCTATTGAATTAGAAATAGTAGTAGTGTTGATTGTAGTAGTAGTAGTAGTAGTAGAATACTGCCAGTAGTAGAAGAATATTGGTATACGTAGAAGTAAAATGCAGTAGTAGTAGAAATAATAGAAGTAGTAACTTAAACTATGATTTTGTACCTATTATAGTCGGCAGAGTAGGGCAATAACAGCTGATATTGAATTTAGAAAGAAATCACTAAATTGTTTTATTCTTGAATGTTTTTTGTGTGTTTTTTTTTATTTTTTACATTTTATTTCAGTTTTAAAAATATCTAGTCTTATTAGCTACAGTGAATACAGATTCTTGCAAAGTCTGTTGAATAGGTTGTAAAATATGGAAAATACCATTCGTAGATTACATATCAAATGAGCAAACAATAAAATTGAAGAATATCAATATTAATCTACTATTAAAAATATTATCGGCAACCAGTGTTTAAACCTCTGACAAAGTGAAAATTCATTGTACGTCTCGCGATAACCACTCATTCACCCTACTAATCGCTAGATACTATTCATTTTACTATATTTCAACTAGTACAGAAGACTATGAACTAATCCGATATTCAGTGTTAAATTTGCTTTTATTATTGTTTTCCAATCTTTGAATTGTAATTCAATATGTATTTATGTAGTTAATTTCAATATATATCACAATTGCTCTGTAATGAGTCTTCATGTCGGATTATGTTTATATTTTTGAACGTCAGAGAACTTCCCTCTATTGCGCGAAATTTTCCTCTACGAGGAAAATCACTGGGAATTTGAGAAATATTCTCTCAAGGCATGCGACAATCTTGTTGTATATAGCTGTACCTGCTTTATTATTACTTAGAATTAGAGGGATTTTCTGGAAATAAAACTAGCAGAGAAGACTTTCAGGACTATATTATCTGCTTCTTCTTCCACGGAGGTCTACGGAGTGTAGTATACTAAAAACGTAAGGAACATAATAATATTAATTGATTTCTAAACATATTCAAGTACCCACATGTTATAAAGACGTGATCCTTGACAAATACGAATACTGAAATTTCATTGGCTGCAGACAGGCACGAAGTAGTTTGTATGTACTGTATATCCAAAGTGTTATATTATTGTATTGAGATCTTGAATGCTTCTTCAACGTCAATTCATAAAGTAAAAAAAAATGATGTGCTGAAATCCTACGGGACATTTATGTTATTCTCCTTAACTTTTAAACGAAAGAAATAATACAAGTTGTACTAAATATAGTATTTCATTTTTATTTTCCAGAAAATAGAATAACATACAGGAAAATGGTGCTGAAGGTATCGACAATAGTTTTACTAATTTTGGTCTTTGAAAAATGTAAAGCTAGCAGAGAAAAGTTACTGTCTGTGATGCATAAAGACGAACTACCCTTTTATTCTCAGGCAGTTCGACATGTTTTTAAATACTCTCTCAACGATTGGCAGATGTCAATAATCGCTGATAACAATGAATTACTGAATGAAGAGATTTTTAAGAATCTTAACCTAATTTCTAGAATAACAATTAACACTATTAAAAACATAAAATGTCATACAAATGCTTCACAAACAGTTGCTCTTGCTTCTCCTGTGTTGGAAAGTGAAATAACCATCATTTTGACAAGAGATATTCAATCATTAAAATATGTTATACATGAAGGACTAGTTCACTGTTCAAATTGTGAAGCAAAATTCATAATTATCCTAACGTCCAACCTAGGTCTATTTGATACAACTGTTCAGACCATATTTGAAATAACATGGTCTGCAAAACTCCTTGATGTAGTACTGATATTACAGAAAAGTTCTAACGTAACACTCGGAACTGGAATTTTCGGTCACAATCAGTTTACAGCATTATCGTATAATCCTTTTACAAGGAAAATCAATGTCCTGTCTCATTACAATGACATGCAATTTTCCATTACTGAACAAGTATCTAAGAATTCACTTTCACTTCTTCATAACATGTACGGATATCGACTTCCAGTTGCAGTAGGTACTGATCTAATGCCTTTTCTTAAGGTTACACGAAACAGTGCAGAAGCGTTTACATATGACGGCGTATTTGGTAAGATGTTTGAGTGCATTGTCCATTTCATGAACTTTACTCCTTCAATAACTTTTTTAACACAAGCCTCTGATTCAGGAAAACGTTGGACAAATGGTTCATGGACGAACCTTTTGGGTGCTTTGGAACAAAAGAAAGCTGAATTTGCTCTTCGACCAGTAATGTTTAATCTTGATAGATATCAGACATTTAAGCTGGCTTACCCAATACGTAATAGTGATATATATATTGTAGCTCAAAAGGCAGAACCACTACATAAATCAATGTCTATAATTATCCCATTTCGGCTGGAGATTTGGGCGTTGATATTTGTTGTAATGGTTACGATTCACACCTGCTTAATGTGTCTGAGAACTGTTAACAAGCAAACTAGAAATCCTATGGCAACGTTGCTTACCTTGTTTCGTTTGTTAATATTTATGTCAACCCGACAACCACGTAAATTTCCTGAAAGATATTAGTTTATCCTGTTTGTGTACTTCTCACTCGTTATTTCCTCTTTATATCAAGGTTCAATTTTGTCATTCTTAACAGTTCCTAGATTCTCTACGCAAATTAGTTCTTTCGAGGAGATGTTAAACAGGAAAATGACTGTATTGGGAAAAGAACCAGTTATTCGTCTCATGAAGAAAAACCCTAATTTATATCTAAATGCTCTCTATGGCATTGCAAAAGTAGAACCGAATATTACAAGAGCATTTGAACGAGTTAACAGTGAAAAGTCAGTTGCTGTTACCACGTTCGATGAACAACTTCAATACCTTATTCAAAGTTTCTCGTCATGCGAACTTCACGAAAAGAAATACTACAAGATTCAGGAGAGTATATACATGTATATGTCGTCGTTTTGTATTTCAAAACAATTACCATTCGTTAGTAGAATTAACATATCAACATGCACGGCAGTGCATGAGCCAAGTTCTTCACGTCAGAAAACGTCAGCACTGCCAGAAGCATGTTATACAGGAACAAGAGTTTATGGCAAAATCGACGATTTGGGGGCCCCGTAAGAAAAAAGATGTTAAAGATAGGAATATGAGCTTTTGCCGTTAAGAAGATATGGTAAATATGTGCAGATGTACAAAATTTCATATTCGTATCTCAAGTTATGTTCTAGTTGTGGACCCCTGAAATTGCACATTTTAGGCTAACTGACTCACTCACTCACTGACTCACTCATCATATTGTTTAGGGTGTTTGGAGTAAGCTAGAAACATAAAATTTGGTATGAAGGTGGAGGATGATAAGTGGATAAAGAAAAAATTCCGACATTATGAAAAGGTCGCCATCTTGGATTCAAAATGGCCGCCAAACCTAAAACTTCAAAGAATACACAGCCTAAACGACTAAAGATAGAACAGTGAAATTTGATATGAAACTACATCATTGATAGCAAATTAAGAAAACTTTTTAAAAATTTGAAAAAGTCGCCATTTTGGATTCAAAATGGCCGCCAAACCTAAAATTTTAAAGAATACACAGCCTAAACGGCTGCCGCAATAATAATGAAATTTAGTTTGACAGTACAACATTATTAGTAGATTATGAAAATATTACAAAATATCTCTAAAGACGCCAT
>JAGDQP010029715.1:0-12711 GCA_022664845.1 Lepisma saccharinum | reverse complement strand
ATCCAAAATGGCGGGCGTCATCAATCCATTTTCCAACTGCTTGAGCCAGAGATACGAAATTTGGCATAATGATGTATTATCAAGAGTAGTTTAGGAAAACAACAACGTTTTAAAAAATTCACCATCTTTGATTCAAAATGGCAGCTGAAATACCATTTTTCACATCGTTCGAGATAGAGAAATGAAATTTGCTATGACAGTGTATCATCACGAGTATGTCACGAAAATATAAGAAAACGTTAAAAATGTGTCCAAAATGAGCGCCTAAACCCCACTTTATAACGACTGAAGCTCGAGAAACGAAATTTGGTATGAAGGTGTACCATTACGAGTAGGTTAGAATAAATTCGGCTCGCCTCCCCTACTAGGGTACAGTTCCCAGCTGGAACCTGATTGCGATAAAGGGGTGCGCCCCAGCGAGGCCATCTTGGAATTCTGGGGGCAGCGCCCCAAGGCATTACACAAGTGTAAAAAGCTGCGAAATACGAGCAAAAGCACCAGGGGTGCAAACTGTCCAGTCAACTGCAGATTCTGGTTGTGATAAAAAGACGCAGTTCCTCCAAACTCCTCAAGTTCGATGCGCGGCCCGCTTTGGCATTCTTGGCGCAGCGACGCGAGCGAATCGAGGGGAGTATCAACACGTACGGCAGTGCATGCAGCCGAGTTCGGCGTGTCACAAAACGTCAGCATGCTATACAGGAACAAGAGTTTATTGCGAAATCAGCGATTTTGAGGTTCTGTAAGAAAACAGATGTTAAAAATTGAAAAATGAAATTTCGAAGTATGACGGTATATCATCACTAGTAGATTACAAAATATCTGCAAATACATAATTTTGAATCCAAATTGGCTGACTTCATAATCCATTTTCCAGAACGTTTGAACTAGGGATACGAAGTTTGGCGTAAAGGTGTATTAACAAGAGTAGTTTAGGAATAATTTACATTTTTGAAAAAGTTGTTAACTTGGATCAAAATGGCCGCACAAAAACTTTTTCCACACCATTCGAGCTATAGAAACGAAATCTGGTATGAAGGTGTACCATCACAAGTAGGTAACGGCAATGTAAGAAAACTTTTTAAAAATCGCTTTCTTTAATTCAACATAGCCGCCCAAATACTATTTTCCAAACCACTGAAGCTAGAGAAACGAAATTTGGTATGAAGGTGTACCATCACGAAAATGTTTCAATAAATGGATCAAACCACGGCTATGAGCGTGCAGCCCCCGAGGTGATATGGGAAAAGGTCTTCACAGCATGGGTCGCTGTTCCCAGAAAGTCTTATCACAATAAAGGGGGCGTAGCCCTAAAAGTTTGAAGTTGGGGCGCACACGGAATTCTGGGGCAGCACACCCAGCGAGGCGAACCCAGTATATAGATACACGTATAAAAAGCTGTGAAATCCGAGCAAAACACCAGATGATGTTCGAGCCTTAGGGTTGGTGGTGGTGGATTTTAGGGCCGCCAGCAGGAAACAAATTTGCTGTATCATCACAAGTAGGTTACAATAAATATGGCAAAGCTTCCCTATGTTTCAATAAATATCTCATTCCCACGGGTGGTGGGTATGGGAAAAAATCTGCAACATGGAAGCACAGTGTCCTGGAGAGTGGTTACGATAAAGAGGCGTAAGTACCCAAAAACTAAAAGTTGGGGGCGTAGCCAGCTACGGGGGGCGAGGACCTAAACGAGGCCGAGCGAGCGAGTATATATATTATACACGTACAAAAAGCTGTGAAATCCGAACAAAAACACCAGAGGTGCAAAAAGTGGAGCCAAGTTCTTTAGCCCTAAAAAGGTGTGAAATGGGAGACGGATGAGCCAAGTTCTTTGGTGACAGCATGTAACAGGAACAAAGGAATTTGGCGCGAGGTGGCAAGGTTCATGATCCTCAAGCTATAAGGGTGGTGGGGATCCTAAAACCCACTACGTCCACCGCCACCAACTCTAAGATTGTTGCCAGCTCGCGCCAAGTTCCTTTGTTCCTGTTACATGCTGTCACCAAGGAACTTGGCTCATCCGTCTCCCATTTCACACCTTTTTAGGGCTAAAGAACTTGGCTCCACTTTTTTCACCTCTGGTGTTTTTGTTCGGATTGATTATACGTGCTGTAGAAGCAGGGTTGATAGATCATTGGAGGAAAGTTATCATGGCGGAAACAAAACAGAAGACCTGTAACGGTCCTTCTTTATCTTGGGTGAATGATGTTCTAAGCTTAGATGATGTTCAGTCTTGTTTTTACATCATTCTTGGTGGCTATATCTTGGGACTGTTCAGTTTTATTGTAGAGTTTTGTGTTCAAATGAAATAACATCAGATAATAAGAAAGTACAATTATTAGGTTCAAAAATTGTCTAATATTTGTCTTATCATTTACTTATTTATACTTGAAAGACTTAGAAATAGTGAAGAAAAGTGTTTTAGAAGGATTACAGGCTTCCAAGTTGAATTAGTTAAAACTATACACAATTTAATAACTGAAGACTACATTAAAATAAAGGGACTAAATCGTTCTTCAGTTAAATGAAAGAACACAAAATGTCAAAGAGATCTTAGTTTCTATTTACATATATTAACATCGTTACCTTGTAGTCATGCACGAAATAAACTACATAGCACGAAACACATTGATAATCGACGTTTCACTAACTAGAAAAACATTCTCTGTGAATACCTGTTTTTGGAAAGAGTGCAAGACATGAGATATTCAACAGGTATAACAGATATTCTTATCGAATAGAGAAACCAAATCCAAAATATAACGCATTTAATATTGCAGCGATCTTATTTATATCTTTAAGTGCTTGTTTAAAATCAATATAATTTTTTTACTATATAACTCGAGTAATGGTTGTTGCTTTCGTTTCTTACTTCGACAGTCTAGGTTCAAATCCTCATTCACTTATTCAGTTTGCATGGCATTTTACTTCCTTTCTATTTTACGTCTTAGTTTACAAAAGCCAGTGTCAATCGTGCATTTAAAGGTAAGAAAATGCAGTATAGTATGGTCCTAAATAGACTCCTGAATTTTGACTGCAAGTTCTGTTATTATATTGTGAATCACACATGGGAGTATAATGTTGAAACATTAAATTTCCTTAGTACAAATCAACCTTAACATTTTACAGTCTAACCAGTGTTTAGAAATTTCTCTAAAACTTGGTACCAATAAGGCCACCTGGAGAATTATGTGGTGGCCGTTTGTAATCACTGGTGGCCTCATATAATATGTTTTGTTAACTTTAAACATAAATCACATAAATGTTACATAATAATGCACCATTGTATTTCAGATCTAACCCCGCAGCAACAAACATTCAGACCGGGACGGGGTCATATAAATAAAAATAATTCCTTTTCCATACCGAAATTGGCCACCAGGTGTGACTACAGGTGGCCAAATCTATTGATTAGTGGCATTGGCGCACCAATGTTGCATACTTTTTAAACTCTGAATCTAGCAGACATCAAATCGATACTATATTTCAGTCCGCACTCGGGTGAACTTGTCAATACGAATTTATTCGATAATTGCAGTTGATAGATTCTCTAGCACAGGTGGTCAAGCCACTGGAACTTTTCTTGATACACGAAATGTTCAACAATCCTAGATGAGGTCAAATCAAGACTACACGGTGGCCAGCAACAAGACCTGCTCTTCCTATTCATTTTCCTGAAAATGTTTGTTCAGCACAGTCATCACACTTCAGGATTTGTGTGGTGGCTTCTTGGAAAATGAAGTCCTCTATATACTGAACCTGCCGGAACACATATCGAAGTATTTCACACTCGAAGCTGTCTACTCAGTGACAAAAAGACTAAACAATTCGATTGTGCATGAAATCTTCACCATCATACCGTACCGTACCGTATCTTCACCATCATACATTAACGAGGATTGTGTATCATACCGTACTGAAACTTCAATTTCAGACTGTTACGAACAAAGTCTACAAATTCATGAGTACCCCTAGTACTCGAAAGTTACAGCAATTTACTTCTTCAAGAATATGAAACTTCTGAATGAAATCTCCACCTTCAGAAGTGCTGTCTGACATGACTGTAACAAACGGAAGATTTTGTGGCTTATCATTAGATTTAATATAAAGAGGTTCCAATTTGTAAGGCTGAAGTTTTAATGGTCAGCGAAGAACGTCATGTCTTGTGCTTTTAGGCTTATATAATTTACTATCTACAGTACGAATTAATTTCTTGTTACTAACCAAGTGGATTTCATTCCGTGTTTACTGCATTTGCTGTAGGCTTAATTGGTGTATGTCGTTTCAACACACATCCAATCTCCAGAAAATGTTTATGCCAGACCACTCATTAATGCTTTTGTCACTTGGACTTCGACCGTGCACTAGCGTGAAATTTTTTGGACGATAGGAACTGAAATTGTTTTTGTGTGCCGTTACGCGCACGGTGTTTTTCTTGTAGCAAATTCATTGTACTGAACCATAGATTTTCTGAATAGCTGTTCAGAAAATCCCTGTTAGGGAACGTTACTGCCATGTGGTAAAGTATCTGAACATTTTTTTATATGCAGATGTCAAATGAATGTTGTATTTCAATAACTGAGTATATGGTTGCCGGAAGATCTATCTGTCCCGAACATGTCTCCCTTTCAAACATATTTTTGTCCTTATTCGTTTTTCATTAATGTCCTTTGTCTGCTGTTTTTGCTTAATGCTTTCTAATGTTATATTCTATACCATCAAAGTCGTCATATATCAAAATTCGATTTCGAAATTTTACCTATTTCACATTACTTGTACAGATTTACAATAATCAGTGCTGAAACACGTCCAAAATATATTGTTATTCTGTTTTGCCAACGGGCTACTTTGAGGGTACGAATAGGCAGTTAAACCACTCAAAAGTGTTATTAAAATGTATCAAATCGTGAAATAAAATTTTACGTAGCTTTGTCATATAGAGGGAAAAGCAAAACCAAACTCAGGAACTCCAATTGTTATAATATTGTGCTATCCCTTTCGGGACGTAACGGTGCAGGTACCAACTCCAATCACTAATAATCATATATTTTGGCGTTGAATTTTATTTCATCGGCCGGGGACGGCTCGCTACAATTTTGCGACTCACATAAATCGTACAGATGCATCAATCCCATACGAACGTGCGTACTTCTTGTGTTTGTGGTTGAAGTTTGGTGGGAAGCTACACAAAGACAATACGTAAAAAGTATTTATTGTCGTGTTATCTATTTCGGCCTAAAACATAATGGTGACATATATTATAATTCTAAACACTGCACTGAATAGACATAGTAAGTAACAAATCCTATATTTTATGTTAATTAGAACAACTTACAGGCTAAAAATTGTGCACTATCACAATCGTGTGATTTAGGCCTAAACTCTCCCAAAAGTGCTGTGTAAGTGCTACGTTTTTCTGTTTAATAGTTTCTGTTCTGTTCAATAATTGTTATAGATAATAGCTCATTTCCGTAAGAAACTGGTTACTGATGAAGATATTATCCAGTTTCTTGGCAATAACTCCGAAATAAGTTATTTCAGCGATGACAAAGATCAGGACAAGACATTTGTTTTACCCCAACATTAGGTTGGTAATTCTAGTTCTGAAAGTGGTACTGAGACGGAGGGTGAAGAACAAGCAGGTGCTAGGAATGATGTAACCAAAAATCAGACCTGTCGGAACCCGACCACAGTTCAAAAACAATCGTGACAATCGTGCTAAATGTAATGTATAATTATGTATGTCAAGAAAAGATGAACTGTTTCAGGAGCTTTCACAAAAATTAATTTCTGTGACAAGAGATCAGTTTTGTAAAAATACCAAATAAAAGCATTTCCCTTTAATCATTGATGATATCTTTTCAACCCAGCTGTGCTATCAGTGAATTTGTAGCACTTTTGTAATTGACTCGTTAAGGCCTAGCCCTCACGATCGTGTGGGTTCCTTACTTTTTGTACATTACTGATTGGGCCGAACCCGCACTATTGTGAGGGTCCCATTTCTTACAAGGGGTCAGTGAAAAAAATGTAAACATATGTTTGGTCTTTACTAGAACATTGTTTTTTACAGTGGAAAATATGTATAAACATGTTTAAAATTTACCCGTCCGGAAAGGGCTATGCTAAGGTTCCAGACATTGCGGCTAAGCATTTGTACATGACCTTTGATTTATACAAAAAATGACAAACACATCCAGTAGATATCCTATTCCAAATCCCTTTAATTTACAAAACTACAAAACAGTTAATAATAACCAACCATATCCAGCTCACCCGGCTGCTGTTCTATGATGATCTTGGGTTCGTAACAAGATGCATAAATTGTGCGCACACGAAGAGAGCGAAGATGGGCACTGACATAACACTGAAGTTGATAAAGTTGAAAGTTCGAATCACTAGTTGTTGTATGAATTACTGTTCATATCATCGCACTGAAGCTAGCAATAATAGTCCGAGTTGAAATACAGAATTTGATGTGAGCGAAGATCGAACCTCGGTTCTGTTGGTCTAAAGTCTCAGTCGGCGTTGAGCATAGAACTCAATGGTTTTGAGTAACGAAGTTCAAAGAATTGAACAAAGTCCAAATTATTTGAAGAGTGTAACTGACTGTGATTCTAATCACGATCGACCCCGTAATAGATTGCTGTCAAAGACTACGATGCTGACTTTGGTTTTCGTATTTCGGTTGTATTTATTTCGGTAGAAATAGGATTTCTTACTTGGAGTGAGAACTTTCCGAATTCTGGAATTTTTCTCGTCCTTCTGTACAGTTCTTTTTTTGTTTTGTTTTTGTTTCAACCTTGATCTTTGATCCAAAATGCAATATCGTATTTTCGTAGAAATGAACTTAACTTTGATGCCAGATGATATTCGTCTCCGATGGACGTGTGATTAAAGTATTCTTCCTTTCCTGGAACGTTGAATTCTTACGTAACATGAGTTGGAGTTGGATGTTTGATCACATTGATATTCTGTTACATATTTTAATAATTGAGAAAGGCGTCTTTGCTCCAGTTCTATGGAAATGGAATTTATGAAATATTGTTACTACTAAGTAGCCTTAATCAATATCCGGTCCTCTTAGCATCTTAAAATGCCGTTTATTTAACTTAAAGATATTCTTATTTATTATCTTACAATACTTAACCTGAAATTAAAACGCATCACATGAGACATGTGACAGCTTTGTGTAACTCGTATTTTGTTCTTTCCTGCTTGTCCACTTTCCTAGAAAGCTATTTTCTATTCTATTCTCAGATCAATGTTATAAATTCGTCCGAAATATTTTTTTTATCATGTAATGATTATTCACTACAAAATGGTACACTATTCCGATATTTTGTTTGGGGGAAAGAGTCCATTCAAGTAGTACGTAGCTATATTTTCATTCATTTCAAATAACTCTGGTTTCAAAATAAGCAGATGATCCCACATTTCTTTGTCGTTACGTAGACTTATCACGTTTCTTATCGAAATTTCCTAGTCGAAATAAGTGTTTAAATCTTTAAATTTTACGTAATGTAATTTTGAGCAAATATAGCTACTATAAATCATTAACAAATATCACTTATCAATAAATGAAAGAACTCAATTCATAACAATATTGTTAGCTCTTAATTTAATCATTGTAAAATTTTAATAGATAAAAACAATGAATTAGAATTACAAGATACTTACTCCTGAGGATAAAAGTTTTCCTTTGTGAGAACGAGATTATGGTCTGATGAAAAACGCCAACAATAAGCGCACTAATTATTACTCATGTATATAAAACAATTTTCTGAGAAAGGAATGCAGATTTTAATATGGAGGTGGAGCACGTAGGCAACTACGTAACAGTTACTACTTTGGACAATAATACAGTTGTGAAGATAACGCAAATGAATAAATAATTTATCTATATTAATCTTGGCTACTATATTAGCCACGGTCACACCACCTATTTCGCATCTTGATTCGTGATTAAAGGATAACCGAGAGTTTTTATACCAGCCAATCCATTCTCATATACTACACCGTGCCAAACCGTTATCTTCATGATGAGCGAATCTATCTTATGCATTTGGTTCGACTTCGGTCCTTGGTTCAACTTCTGTTCATGAAAAGCAGATCATTTATCCCAGCTCCCAGCTAACGCACACTAAGACGAGAGCAGCATTTCTTGTTTCACTGTGCAACACAGATTTTCTTTCCTGAGAGCTAATGGCTGTTCCTAAAAGTGTTTCGTCTGTTGAATTCGACAATATACTTTGTTTTCTGTACCAGCCTTCAATTTGGAGAACAACGGGCACTGATTAGAAAAAGGGGGCAATTTTAGACACATTGGGGCACTTCCCTGCGTGGAGGTTTCACCACTGGAGTGTAGAGATGGAGTTCTGTGGCGTCAGAGGAGATGCTACAATTCGCCAATGTGTTATTCCATTCCGAAAATGAAGCAGAAGCGACTTTTTTAAAATCCTTCATAAAAGATACATTTTTGTACACTTCGCACTCAATATTAGCGTAATAATATCCAGTTCCTATCTCGGGACCTTTCAGTTGAAATGGGCAGCTATTTTTTTGTCTATGGCCATTCTGTATGACCCTGATTCTCCTAGCGAATTGTCAAGGTAGGTTTCTTTTTGTTCTTATTGACGGTTTTCTTGATAGAGACAAGACGTGAGCCCCACAGTTGTGCTGTAAGTCATGTGCTGATATTGGTTGAGGGGCGCACTTACCTTAAAGCCATTCGCTCTACACACGACTTGGCGTTTACCACATGCCCATACAAGTCACCGCTATATTTATGCAACATTATTAGTACATTTCTGCCACTTGTATGTCACATTATTGGTTTTCCTATTTCTCAAAATCTAAGCCTGATAGAAAGAAACGGATATCACTGCAGTGATCAGTCACACTAATACTATGATACTTACATCATATTTCTCAGGAAAGAACTAAAAGTTGAAAATTTGTTGCACAGTGATTAGTCAAGTCGGAAACTACTGTTACCTGTTCACAATATCTGCGTAGAAAAATCAATATAGACAAAGTACAGAACCCTTTGGTAAAAATGCACATACCTTTTGGATTGCTCTCAAAGATTCATGTATGTAAATTGATTTTTTTTGGTAAATCTTATGCGTTCGTTAAAACAATTGAAAGTGTGCAGATAATGCTTCCGTTACACCACACATGCAGCTAAGCAATGGTATTCAACGCTCACGAGTAGTATTTCATTGGTACCAGGAGTTGTACCACTTTCTTATATTTCTCATAGTTGGAATGTGCCAAACAGATTTCCAGAGAACTTGCTTAGTAAAAGGTTTCAGTCATAATTTGGATAATCTTAGCAAAGCGGAAAAGTCAGTTCTTGCAAAATGTTGGATAATGTGATAATTTAGTTAAGAAGTGTGTATTTCTATCACTCAAAACCTCATATTGCCAGTAGCTTTCATTTGTATATGAACGAAATACTTCAGCTGTTTTATAAACTGACCCCTTTTGGTTAACTCTTTGTAAATGGGGATAAACATAAAACTGATTTTGCGGAAATTGTCTATTAAATCAGCCCCTTTCGGTACAGGGTCATCCATTTATAAATTAACGCCCCTCGACTGACCAGCCTGACTAAGATTTTCCAGGATTTTCCTCTGTTTCACCAGGAGGATACTGGGATGGTACCTCAGTCAACACATTCCCCATCCTGACCTGAGCCAAAGATACCAAATGCCCATAAAATTTCTAGTTGTCATTCCAATAACTTACATTCAAGCATGGAGGTACTGAACGGTTTTAATGGGGTGCAAGAATAGATGTATATGACAAGGATGTCACTACTATAGTGGTTAGCAGATTGTGAGACCACTCCCAAAGAACATAATTAGCGTTTATACGGTACACTGTGAAAACAAAATCATATATAGTCCTGAAAGAAACAAGGTAGCTTAGCTGTACGAAAGATTTAAATATCATGGCTGATATTATTCAGTTTTTAGGGGAGTAAAAGGGAAACAACCCACTGCTGCAGTTCTACAGTACTAACAATCAGGAAGACACACACAAAGATTATGTTTTATAAAATAGGTTAATAACACTGACAACTGGGGAGATTGGAGATGTGAACATCCACAGTATTTTTAATGTGTCAATAGAATAATATTTTTGGCAAGTTTGGTGCGGATACGTAAAACTCTATGCCAGCAAATTCAGAAATTAAATTCCAATTACCTTGGAAACACTGGAAACTAGGGTGGTGCTAGGGGACGGGCATACCCATATTATTTTTCTACTATGTCGGATAATTTTGATGCGAAGTTTCATGCGGATAAGTCCAACGGTGTGGAAACAATTTTCATATATATATATATATATACATATATATATATATATACTACCGGCCAAAAGTATTGCATCACCCTCTCAAATGATGTAAATTTATTATTAATAATTAGAATGTTAATGATTTTAATAAAAATAAATTTTAATGTTATATGCAAATTATAATTAATTTATTTTATGCTCTTTTAAATCTGGCAACAGTAAAATTACTTATATCAGTAAAAAATGAATTTAAAACTATTTTCAGCTAGTGTGAATAACTACATGAATATTTGTTTATATACAAAGCAAAGTGCCATTGACAATAAGAAACAACTTGAAATTATATTTATCAGTATTAATTTTCTATTATTTGTGCCTTTCACTGAACAGTGTACCTGGAAATACCCATCAGCGGAGAGATTCCAGCTTTAAGTGAAGAAATACCAACTTATTTATTGTTTCTATTAACCATATTATAGGTACGGCCAAAATCCACGAAATTAGAAACGATAGACATGCAGTAATTGTTGAATTATACAATTTAAAGTTTTCTACGCGACAGATTACAAAACGAGTGAAAATATATTAATCTACTGCAGTTCACACTATTCAACGTTTCAACAAGACTCAGTCAAATTCTAATCCTTTCACGACGAGCAAACGTCAGCGAACACTCACAGATTCAGAAACTCCACTCGAGAAACAGCCGTATCTATTACTACAGTGAAACGCTGACTTCCAGAACACGGTTTAAAGAGATGCTCTCAGCTAGAAAAACACCCTTGAGAAAATAAATCAAAATTAAAAAAATTAAAATGGGCTAAAGAACATGTTAATTGGTTGTTAGAACAGTGGTATAAAGTGCGTTTTACTGATGAAAGCAAATTCGATATTTTGGGAGATAAACGCAGAAAATTTGTTCGTCGACTTCCTGCAGAACGTGTGATAGAACAATGCATTAATCTAACGGTAAAACATTGTTGTGGATCGGTGATGGTATACGGCTGTTTTGAGGGTGAAAAAATTGGTGATTTATTAAAAATTGAGAGTAAAATGTAAAAAGAAGATTATCGTCGTCTCTTGCGGAGGCATGCTATACCCAATGGCAAAAGACTTGTAGGTCGAGGGTTTGTTTTTCAGCAAGGCACTGACCGAAGCACGTGTCTAAATTGTGTAATAATTATTTAGAAACTAAAAAAGAAAGGAAAAGCACTGGTCAACATGCGATGACCACCTCAAAGCCCTGACTTAAATCCAATAGAGTTATTATGGGCTGAGTTAGAGAGAAACGTTCCGAAATTTAGACCAGTCAATAAAACACAGGCGTAGGAATATTTGCAAAAATGTCGGAATGAAATTGAAGCACATAAATTAAAGAAATTACTGGCGAGGATGTCTAGGTTCTGTCGTGTTGTATTGAAAGCTAAGAGCCGATATTTTAAAGAATCAAAAATCTGAACGACTTCTCTTCAAATCAAGAATGTTTTGTGTTGGTTTTACGTTACATACTTGTATTTCTGTATGGAAAATAAAAGTATTCTGTTCTTGTTAATAATTGTGTGAAGAGTCTCCTTGTCTCTGACCAATTACATGATCGGACCAAGGTCACCCTCTACAAAATGCTTATTAGACCATTGCTAACGTATGCTGCTCCAGCGTGGGCCTTTGCTGCCAATACTCACCTAAAAAAACTACAGATATTCCAAAACCGTGTACTAAAATTAATCTCTAAATGCCCGCGGTACACCCGAATGACAGACCTGCATCGGAGACTAAATATTGACACCATTTTTACCCACATCCGAGATCTAACACAAACTTTCTATGAGAATGTAAATACGGTAGATAATAATCTCATCACAGGTCTTGGCTCGTATCAAGTCCTAAATAGATACAAGCACAGGCGGCCGTTACATGCACTATATCATAATCCACCAAAACATCGGTAAAACCAAAAGCTAGATAGCTTCAATGGCCTTCAGCCATAAATAATAAGAAAAACTATCCAAAAATCCTGGAGATATCAGGTCACAGCAACCGTCCAATTAAACAAGTTCAGGATAATCTTCAAACGCAATTAATACTGCTTAAACTAACCCCCCCACCATTAGAACAACCACAATAGGTAACTAACTATTTGATCAATCAAACAATAAAATAACCTAAATCAACTCAACCAATCACGTTAATCAATTTGGTTCTTCTACCATAGCAATAACTACAGAAACTAATAAAATCAATGCGTCTATCATAATAATAACCATAAAAACAACTTAATCAGTTCGTCCACCATAATAATAACCATAAGACAACTACAACAAATCACTACCCATCTATTACTTTTCCAACATAATTAGCATAATAATAATCACTAAAAAAAATCAACAAGTGTTATGTGTATTTCAC
>JAGDQP010029714.1:891-16322 GCA_022664845.1 Lepisma saccharinum | reverse complement strand
CAACCGCTTCCTCGAAATTAGTCTCAACATTTGTATTACTCATGCGTATACTGAAATTCGTATATAATAGCACGTTTTATGAGGTTAGCTAGGGAATTACGATATAACGTTAAGTTAAATTATTATTTTATATTTTAGTACATTGGAGTCGATATACATTATATTTTCCTTAGAGCCTCCGAATGAAATCTTCTGAAAGAAACGCTGGGTAGAACGGTCAGTAGTGTGTTCGCCTTGTAATCGGGAAGTCTCGGGTTCGGTTCCTGCTATCCTGACTGAGCTTGTCCTTATTTTTCTTGGCTACACCTGGCAATGCTGGGATGGTACTTTGAATAAAGTCAGGGTCGATTGCTTCCTAAAAAGCTTTCCCTTTCTAAATATATTTAGCATAAATTGGCCGAAATTGCGCTGTTATCTGGAGACAAAAAATAAATATAACATTATTTCTGTACAGCACAGGTTCAGAAACTGTTATAAGGCAATTCAGCAATTTTCTTCAATTTTTGGTTCGCTTGAAAGTTCTGAGTCAAAATAGTTCTGTTAACCCCAATCCTGTAAGCCATATATTCGTCTTTGACGACCTTACTCTGATGAATGAAAGAGGGAGGGAACTCTACTCGATTGGAATGTCTGCTCACGACCCTTCGATGTCACTTGACACCAGCAGTCTCTTCTTCTCTACCGCCCCCACGCACACTGGTCACCACGGAAGTAAGAACATGGAAGAGGAAATGAAAACCTAACGTAAATATGAGCATCTGGTGGTCGGTGTGTGAAAGAGAGAAGCCCATATATTACTATAGGAATTTCATTTTTAATTACCTTACAAAGAATTGGTACATAGGATGGAGGGGAAAGATACATAAAGTGAACGAGGATACTAAAAAGAAGTTTCCTATCAAGGCTTTGAAAAAATAAGCCACGTTTTACACGAAAAAAAAAAAAAAAAAAAATTTTTCTTCTTCATATTTCTCTCCCATTTAAAATGTATGGCGTCAAGACCATCTACATTCAAAATTATGCTACGAGGTCAGTTTTGCTCCTAAAATTTCCATTACATTTTTATGTGAAGGAGACATTCTTTAGGCAGTTCAGTATTAGGGCTTTTTTAAATTGACTATCTTGTTTTTGTAATATGACCAAAAATGTTAGTACACTGTCTAACTACCTCTTCCCCTTAAGCAAATTACGTGGTTTTGGACTCCAATCAATTGATTATGTGGTTTCAATCTTTGAATTCTGGAAGGAAATTTATGATCAGATATCGTGGTATTGTCTTCTGTTTATAATGTTTTATCAGGGGTCCCTCGGGATCCAGTTTGGGACCGCTCTTGTTTATATTGTTTATTAATGATCTTTCATTAGTATTCGATTCTGAAGTATTATTATTAATTGCAGACGATGTTAAACTATTTAAAATAATTGCAAATGATAATGATCACTTAGTCTTGCAAAATGATTTGAATAAAGCGTCTAGGCAAAAATCTCATGCCTTTGAATTTAGACAAAACTTGTGGATTGAATATAACTAGGAAAACCAATTATTCTACTTATCCTTACACTATAAATAACCAACGATTAAATATGAAGTCAGAAGTTAAGGATCTTGGTGTTTATATAGACTCTAAGCTTAATTTTACTAAACATATTGAAGTAATAATATCCAAAGCGCGCAGAAATCTAAGCGTAATTAAATGGGTATCTCGTGATTTCAATAATATAAATATCTGTAAAATCCTTTTTTGTACACTAGTCAGATTCCATTTAGAATGGTAGTGTTATATGGAACAACACAAATAAGAAAATTGTAAACAATTTTATCGAAGATATCCAAAACAAATTCTTGGCATGGTTACGCTGGAAATTTAAGTATATTTATCGATATTACACCAATGAACAATTAAGAAAAGAAATTGGTTTGTTAAAACTCAAAGATAGAAGGATGATCTCGGATGTAAAATTTTCTCATTCTTTATTACATGATTCACACGACATGGTTAATTTAATTTTGTTAAAGGTTCCGAAACATAATATTAGGAAACCTCTTCCGTTTCTACCAATCAAATATCATTTGTCCCCAGTTCAGAGGAGTGCAAACATTGTTAACAAAATAAATGACAAAATAGATATCTTTAATAACAAACTAGCTAATTTGATTAAGGAAATAAGAATAATGTTAGACGGTTAAATTGTATAAAAGCAACTAAATCAGTCGTTAACGAGTTAAGTTTTTGATATCAAATTAATGTATATGTTACACATTGGATATGCAGTATATCAAAATGAAATCAAGGAAATTTGTATATTATATAATTCTTCATTTTGCTTTGCAAGTATTACTACTATATTTTTTATGTTTTGCATTTAATGTTTTCTTTGGTTTTTTTTGCGTTTGTAAGTTCGTATGTAATTTTTCAATATTTTATTGCTTCTATTTTTATCTATGCCAGTATCAACCATTTTGTATTAAAATGGATGGCATAGGATGTCAGTGGGTCAACTAACATATTGAACATCCAAATTATTAATGTGCTAGTTATTTTTATTTTTATTAAATTGGTATTTGGCCTAATTGTCGACATGCTTGCATTTGATTTATGATTTTTATTAATGTTATATCTTAACTAAAATTGTTATTTTTATGTCATATATTCTGTTGTTATATCATTTATTGCATGATGTACACTTTTTTTTGCATGTAATATAGTATCCTTGGTGACATGTATTATCCTATTATTTTTATGTATTTCATGATTGTACATTTTCTCCTGTATATATTGTATTATTCTGGGTGGGTGACATGTTTGGGTATCCTATACTGTATTGCCTTTTATACCCGAAATAAATCTAAATTAATAATAATAATAATAAAACACGAGGAAATGAGGATTGTGGGTCTAATCCTCTCTTAACACAATATCATTCATTACGCCCATTTAAACCAACCCACTGATGTACTGTCAAACTGGTGTACAATTTTAGAATTTACAGTTAGCAACATTGATAAGTGATACAGATTTAGCGCGTGATCGTCAGTTTTTGCATTGTGGTATGTACAACAAGTATTCTGAGTGAAAATACATGTACTTGTATGTGGTTCCTAAAAGAGTATCATTGTTGGAGTAGAATTCTGTAAGAAAAGTTAATTGTTGAAACTTTCATCTATGGGTTCTATAATTAGTTCCGTCAGGAAATAAATTCTAGGTGTATATGTTGAACGTATATCGTATATAGAGCAAATGACTAGTTAGTGTTTATATTGTTGTTTTTACGTGATTGCAAGACTGGTTTACAGTTAGGGTGTAACTCAGAAAGGCAAGAAAGGGACTACTACTTCCTCACATTGGACTGATTCTACTGTAGATTTCCTGAAATTAGTTAGATTTGGCGAGAGCACGACAAAGCAACGTAGAAGGCGAATTGATGTACTTGGGAAAGAGTGTTGGTAAATATTCAGAAAGTTCTAATGATCAAGAAGAGTAAAACATGTTGGAAGGTGAATTTTCTAATTTGGATGAGGCTCTACATTAGCGGTTTGTTCAGGTGGTCTGCTCGGTGTTGCACTCCCTGCACTTGAAGTGTAAGTTAGTACAGAACTGTGTTAAGTATTTCACGTCACAGTGTCTATTCGTGCAATCCCGTGCAGCTCTCGCTGGAACGGGCTGATGTTGATTTCATTCTGCTAGTAAGTATCGTCATCTGTAATCCCTTCTCTCACACATACACAGAGAGCGGAGCACGACTCTCAACTGTCTGTGCCGACCTGCACTCGCTGTCTAGCCGGAGCAGAAAGTGTTTGCTTGGGTTACACTCACTACCTGTACACGTGTCTGTCATCCTAACAGTTTAAGTTTAACCTACGCTACAAACTCGAGCGCAAAAGTGCGCACTAGTTCAAGCATGCAACCCGCTCGAACAAACTGCAAGATACCAGCTGTAACGTTACTTACATTTTGTCAATGTAATTAAGTTATTTTTGTTTGTTTAAATCCTGTGCACCGCCTCTGAGTACATTTCATATGTTTTAAGCTTTTGAATTAATCAAAGAAATAATTCTGAGCTTATGATTACATCTTAAAAGTATAGTGCGAACTTTGAATCTGTAAAATTCTGTATGCTTAAAGCCTAAATTGAAATTCAGATACAGCCAAATCTAGATACATGTGTGTGTATGTAAGGAATAGTTTGTTGTTCACGCGGATGAATACAAATGAAAGAAAACAGTAACCGAGGAACTAATTTTGCGTAAAAAGGGTAATCAGATAATTAAATAACAAAGGACAATGTAAAATAATATCATAAAATACTAAATAGTGCCTGCGTACACGAATACAAATCAGAACTATATTCTGGCAGTGTATGCATATGTGATGCGGTTTTGTTATAAAAGTAGCTGCAGAGCAAATGTAATTCAGATCTCATCGGGCCGAACCTTTTCTTCGGACTACAAGTCCGCTAATAAACCTATTACCATTCATTTGCTCTTATGCTTTATTGGCTTTACTTTATAACCTCATTCATTAAGAATACTCTTTAGTCTAGTGTTCTATAACCTATTAATTGCTTCGGCTCGTCTTCATATCAGGCAGGCAGTGGTTAGCAACCTTCACCTGGGCGACAGCTCGTCTTCATTTCACGCAAGTAGACGCTTTCCTTAGCTTTCTCTCGTCTTCATTATAGGCAGGAGGAAACGACAACCAAATTCCTGACTCCAACTCGTCTTCATTTCAGGCAGGAAGGAGTTATTAAACCAATCCTATACCATCCTTGGGTGTTCTCTCGTCTTCATATCAGGCAGGAAGGGGTATTCATTACCCTCACTCTCCTTTATTATAATTTTCTCTCTCAAGTGAAACGTCGGTATATCCCGCGACCATAGCCGAGGTAATTATTCAAGTGGAATTGATCAGGGAGAAGGAAGGAATCCATTACCATTGGCTTCCAGCATTTGGGGCCTCATCAGAAGTAGGTCCGTTATACATTTGGCGCCCAGCGTGGGGCTCCATCAGCAGCACCCACTGGGTCCTTAACACAGCAACAATTGAAATTATGTAAGAAGTCACAAATGCAGACACAGTTGTTTCAGTAAAAGATACCAGTTTTTTCTCCAATCTGGAGAAATCGTATTTGTCAGTTTTGAATTACAAAAAGGACGCCGCTTGCGATTAACATCGATAGAAATATTATGACCGCGAGTTTTGTGAAAGAAAGTGCAAAGGAAAAAGGAGTTTACATATATCCAACAATAGAAGACGTATCTTCGTTCCATGTGGGAAATATTGTGAGCACTTTTAAGCCACCTACAGTTTTAAGGCGCGCCGCTTTGTTTGTTCATGTTTACTTAAAATTGTTTTTCTAGTGTGTAAGTTCAATAACTTTAATGTACCAAATGTCATACTGTGTGTTTACATTATTGAAGTTTTGTATTTTAAAACCATCTTTGTAATATTGGAAAAATATTTAAAAGCCCAATTTCTGTCTCAACGAATCGCAATAGCCACATCATTTGAGACTAACCAACTGTTTTGTCTCAAGTCAGCCCAGAAAGCGGGGTGGCATGGGATAATGCGTTCCAATTTATAACCAATGTTTCTGACGAATAAAAGTTGTTAATACCATATATTCAATTGTAAATGAATATTTGCACAAATCCATTGTAATAGTGTAGCCCACCGTCACATTTGATACGAACTATGTGGAACTATTGACATTTCGTAAGATAAAGTTGTCATATGTATTCGTTCATTGTGTAAGTGAAACATAGGTGGCTCACGCGCTTGGCAATTACTGACATTGACTTTCAGTGTTTTTTAGTGTCCAGAATATTGAATAAAGTGTAATGTTTAATTATTGGGAATGTCTATATTATTTTTATAAAGAAGAATGTAAAGTAGATAACGTATTTAACCATATGTGTAAGTAATAATGTGTGTGCTTGCAATCGTTTATTGAATATTGATTGATAGCCCGAACGGGTGTGTAACCCCAGCCAGATCGTTAAATATACCTTCTATTCTTATGAAAGGTAGACTTTTTCTTATGATATACTCCTGCTCTAAACATTGAGTAAGATTCCTGGTGCAGTGAAAGCCCTGCTTGCGCTTCCTACATCAGTGCAATTTTCTCATATGTGGTTTGGAACATACTGTATGTATGTCTTCACGGTTTGAGCCATGGATTCCAGTAGCAGTGACATCCCTTAACTGCGGCTTCCTGCTATAGTGCAATCCGGGACAAATTGAGAACATCATAAGTATTTCCTATCACAGTCATCGTGCCAAAACTCAGTGGACTACATTCTTTCGCATCGTAAAGAGTCAACATTGCGTTACCTAGCAACCGAAGACTACCTGTTACACCATATCAAATGCCCTTCGAAAACTAAATATAAAGTGTCTTAACCTGAGCAAAAATTCAAAATTTGTCTCAAGTCACCCCGTTTGACGGTAGTGGCGAAAAGTTGTTGCATTTATATCGGCATTGAGAGACCCTGCTCACTCCGGCCTTCTTAATAGTTTGTTACTCATGGATTTTCCGTCAGTCTCATCATATAATGCCTGATTGGTGCCTTATTTCTGTTTCTTTCCAGTAAGTTGTACTTGTGGATTGATTCATTCCGTCATACTGGAGACTGAGAACATAGATTTCAGTATAGCCCACAAATAACGTATCTTTAGAGTAGACTTCATATAAATGTTACTATGAGATATCCTGAAGATGTAGTTCTGAAACAAAATTAGAAGTGCTCGATTAAGAAGATAAGATTAAGATAATCTTGTGTAATGATTTTTGTCTTCGCAGGGTCTTTTTCTCCTTTGTAAGTCCACAATTCAGTCAGCAGCATTAAAGTTTCCCCAGGTTAAAAAAATTTCGTATATACAAACATACGTAACAGACAACGCATGATTGGCTGAAATTGCATCTGTGTGTTGCATACAAACATGTTTTTTTTTCCTTCTAGTAAAGTACCTGTATACAGGCAGGCAAACCCTTAAAAAATATTTAGTTCCTGTGAAACGGCAGTTTTACGAGATATTGTAGGTAAATTACGGATATTCATATGTAAGGAGAGTGGGGTGGGCCAAAGTCCCAGAAGTAGAAGACGGCGTCTAAATTTTTATCACCCACTGTATAGACTTAACTTTGTTTCTCGTTCTGTGCGTTTCTCAGTGGAAGTGCTCCTTACACCAGCGTATATCTTATTTTATTTGTGGTAAAAAGAAACTACTGCTTGGAAAGCGCCTTTACTTTCTCAAACATGCTAAGTTAATTAAATAAAATAAGTTACCGAAATCATAATGGTATGAAATAAAGCGTTAAATCAAACACCGAGCACGTCGGAAATGCAGTTGTTGTAGGCTATTAATAAAAATTTTGAAAATTCTGGGAAGCAGAATTTTCAAAAGTACTTTAGTTCTAATTACAATTCAGAGAATTTAAATTGATTAGCTTTTGATCAAGTAATAATAATTGATCAAATATCAAACATTGACATAATATTACAAACAACTTTAAAATAATAAACAGACATTAAGGGAATAACAATAGAAATAATACACCTGTGAATTATGACGTATGCAATAAAATTAAAATTTGAGATTAAGATTTTTAAAATTTTGAGTAACAAAATTGCTTTAAATAAATTACGGGCAAAATAATTCGCAAAATTTAGTTAGAGTGATCCTGAATGTGGACCAAGAGTGTAATTAATGAATTTGTCTTCTAAATTCAAGCAGTCTTGTTAATCCATTAACCTGAAGAGTTGGCTTACTAAGATTCTAAGTACTAAAACAACATAATTAAAATAATGAGATAAAATTATTAAAATACTCCCAATTGAAATAAAATAGCAATTAAACAAGTTAAAAGTAAAATATAAGAGCAAAAACATTATTTCTGAGTAATGTACATAAAGTGTGCTCTTTGTGTAAACAAAATAAAGCACTTGGTCATTTAATGATAAAAGGTTTATAATTTTAATTTTTTATATTATTTTTAATCAATTCATAAGAGTAAATTAACTGAAAGAGAATTAAACAACATAAAACATTATCAACTTCACATCCATACCTACAACTAAGGGTTTACTCCAAAAATGAGCGAGGTTCAAAATTCGAAAATGAATATTTCGAAATTTAGACCAGAAGGACAATATTGCAAGGGAGAGAGTGAATTGAATTAAACTTTGAAAACGTTAATCTGAGTATTGACATAATTAATACAATACTACTAGAGTTCAAAAATAGTGACTTAAGAATATCTTGTGAATTTTTAACATAAATTTTAGATATAAACACTGCGATTCAATAATTATTGACATTATAGAGATATTTTGAGGTTCTTTTTTCGCGTCAACCACATTTAATGTTCGTTAAGATCATTGTCAAAGTTTTAACATTATTAGAGTAAAAGAAAGTTCTTAGAGAACGAGGGAAAGAAATAGTTCACTTCATTTCTTATACACGTTGATGATTCCAGCTTTCCAATGATTTTCTGCGCTCCTTGGTAGCGTAGTTTGGTTGCCATCTTGTAGGTAGGAGGCTTGTGGCTAGGTCTCTTCTTGTACGTGTAATAGCGGTGAGTTACTTTAACTCATGGGTTTGTTTGGCTTGTTGGTACTTTGCTAGACCGCTAGGATGACCAACTTAAGCCGTGGTCCGTTTCTTTTAGGGACCAGTGTAGATAAATGGTCGTGGTATTTTTTTGTTCTGCTATTGGGGCTTGTAATGACATCTGTCGTCGTCAAATTGATCACAATTATATTGAGGCTAAAATTATAATAATAGGGTATAGAATTGTTCTCTTTAAAAATATATACACAAGGAATAAATGAGCAATAAGTAATTTAATTACTTTAGCAGCTCAACATCTTGGTGAAGCCTTACTTATGAAGATTGAAGAATTTTAATTTTATCATGACTTCTATAAAGTTAAATACTTTAATAGAACACTTGCACTTTCCAAATATGCTTACATTTGTCTTTAGGTAGTGTTCTTTTTCTTTTAAATTCAATCAATACAGTTAATGCAAAGTTTACTTTCCTTTTGAATTTCTTCAAACAGTTATATAGAAACATCATATGTTGAGCAGATAATTTCAAAGATTTATAAAGATTCAAACAACAAGGTGGTAGTGTATTTCCATACACATGCAGTCTCATGCAGCACTTATTTTAGGTTAGAAACAATATTATTACATCAACTTTAAGCCTTACTCTACGTAGTTAAATAGTCAATAGAAACTAGGGGGATATCTCACAAGGAATATTTCCTGACTTGACCAAATCATCAGTCGAAAGACGTGTAGCCGTTTGTGACCTATTGTGGGGCTTTGACATATATTGTGTACTTTGGCTCCAGGTAGGCTACTATGGATGATCGGGGGGACCGTTGATGATCCGACTCAGAGGACATTTAGGATCAAGATTTGTTTCCCCAAGAATTCCCTGTTTGACCGTAGTTCCATTTTCCATCGACAAATCTAGCAGGGTATATTGCTAGTCTATCCTAATCCGATGAAATTATCATATATCGAGCCTTATCAAGTTACTACTACTGTTCTAAGAGAAATTAAAAGAAATTTCGTCTTAATTGTGCTCTTTCGTCGCATATAGTTTAATGCTTGTGTCCACTGTATGGGACCTACTGCGTTATATCAATGTTTTAATACATTTTCCGTCGCATTACTAGCCTTTTATGGTTCCATATGATAACTGACGAGCGAGGGAATAATTGTAGCAATGTCGTTAAATCAAAATTTATTTTTAAATTATGCACAATCTTGCTCATAGAATGTTCTTATATAATCTATATTCCAGTATGAACTCATACAGGGAGTACATTTCTTACTATTTGTAATGTTCAGCGAAAATAATGTATCCTGCTTTTTACTAAGAGAGGATCTTGGAAGATTCTTATTGGATCTTCAAATCGTAGAATGTGCATTTGTAGTACGTTTTTGGTGTAGACAGCTGGACGGTACGTTAGACCAACCAAAGTTATCGCGGCTACTGATAACACTGCTTATATTAATATGGCACTCATCGGAAGCTTTTTTGTTTTGCTTATCCGTGAATTCCATCGCATCTAGCGGATAAAATATGTACCTATATTAATTTTGTTCCTTCGATGAGGATTTTACCCGGGATTTTCACCTAACAAGTATCTGTCGTAGCTAGACCGTAGCTAAGATACTGTTCACTGTAGGTTTATTATATGGAATATTTCATCACATTTGTATAAAGTCAGTTTAGTATTAACTTAAAATAAAGATAAATCATGTAACCAAAGAGAAAAATATGAAAGGTTATAAATTGGAAAATAAGCTTGCATGATGCGAAGATAATCTAGCTCGGATATAGAACGTCGCAGGATGTGGTTTCATGCTTGTGTAGCAACTAAGTTCTGTCATAGTGTTTCAGGCTTTGCGTTTTTAGTAGTTTCCAAATTGCGGTGATGGCAGAAGCCAATCTTAATGGTGCGGCCTGGCATTTTGAGGCTAGTGAATAGTGCGACATATTGGATATTGAGGTCCATCGTGAGATTGCATCGCGAGTGTCGACCTATCAAAAGCTTGCTTTCTGGCCCCTGATATACAGGGTCCTATATCATACCATTATTAGTGAGGAGTAAGGAGGAACTGTGAAGTTGGTGATTCCTCCCATTCATTAATGGTAAGTATTCTTTATTAGCCACATTGTTCTTTGTTTGGCGGGGTTGCATTGCACGTAGAGGGAAACAGCGAGTTTCAGTCAGTCGGATTGAACTGAGTAACTCCCATTCTTTCGTTATCTTATACATGGATATAAAACAAAATAAATTGTCGTACCTTACATGGTTTCCTTATAGGAAAAATATTAGACACACAAAAGGAGGCCCAAATAAATTTGCAAGTTTTTATATCTGTGTGTATATAGATATATAGATTAAAATAAATAAAACAATCAAAGGTTTTAGAAGAAGTTGATCATAAGAAATAGATCTTAATATTTCACAAATATTTCAGAGCATACTTTGCCTGTATTAATTTTTAAATAAGTTTGGCTTTGTAGCAGAAAATGTTTGTCTAAACCTTTAAAGACGTGGTTTTGTGATATTCAAGTAGAATAGCACATGACATAATGCATTATACATAACACAAGAATTTAGAAGTCTCGGCTAGCTGGCTTAATTGCAATAATTATAGCGATTTCGCTTAATAACTACTATATACATTTATTGGCTGTAATTAAAGCATAGGAAACCAGTAGTTTCCGAAGTTACGTTCATTGTTTGATTGATCTAATCGTGGTTGGAGAGATGTCTTCGTACGCCACTGAATAAATGTGTAGTGGTTGTGTGGGAAAGGGAAATATAAGTTCTGTGCCTAATCCTTCATACGAGAAATTCTTTTCTGTTAATTATGAAGATTCATCGCTGCATTGTTACGTAACTTTCGTTTTCTCGCTTAATGTTGCGAAAGAGAGGGAGTAATATAAGGGTGTCATGTGTGATGTGGTGAGAAAGAGAGGGTGTCATGTGAAATAAGGTTGACAATGACGTAGTCTTAACAAAAAAGTTGCCTTCTGTTTACTTCGTTACATATTCAGGAAAAAGAAGCTAGAAGGAGAAACATCTACCACATACATAAATATATATAGTTCACTGGGTTACTAGACCTATCTGAATAATCTAGTCAACTAGTCATTCTTCAATACATCACATTCTTGGCTATTCCTATTAATAAAACATTTCTTGCAAACGACGTCGAATAATAGCTGAGGTGGGCAGCCTCGCTAAATTCGCTGAAGAATGATCGGCGGATAATTCTGCCCAAATAATCCGTTCATTCCATGTCTCATCCCTAACTGTTTACTTTTCCTAGAGCACAATCCGTCACCATTCTCAATTAAGTCACTGTAGATCAAAACCGATGTGAGAAAATTCTATTCTTACGGCAAAATGAATATAACAAGTGATCATCTCGCTATACTCATGTACTGTTCGCTTTTAGAATTCGATGGTCAACCGACACATCATTACTTTTTCGAAGTTTCTCACCTGACTGAAGAATGAAAGATGCAAGATACGTGATCAACATGGGGTTACCACTATCATTATAATTTATTAAACGAACATGGTTTTGTGGCTGTTCATAGAAGCTATCTAAATAAATGAGTCACATTCACAAAGCTTTCAACACGAAGTCCTATAATACATGGGACGGTCGCACTATAGTCAGACCGCTGATATAAGTTTCGAAGGTTCGCATTAATTTCTTGAAGTAAGCATGCATAACGCAAATAAACACAATTAAGCGTCTTGGGCTTTCCTACGATCTATCATAACCTATACTGTTGACACTATTGGTCAATACGCCTATCCGTTGAAGTTCTAAGTTGTCCAGATTTGTCTCTTTTTCAACTAAAATTAACAAGCGGGGTAAAAATAATATTTGTCCAATCAAAGTAGTGTAAATACATTTAGACTAGTAGTCGTTTATAAGTTGTCACTTTTCGATTGAAGCTATCTTCACCTACCGAATTTTTTCTAAGTTTCACTAAAATAAAGATTTTTCACAAAAGCAATCGGATCCCTATAGTTTATAGATTTTTCCATTCAGTAATGTTCGCGCAGTCGGAAAATACAGGTTTTATTTCTGTAGCACCGTATATTAGGAAAGTGGTTTCTTAGCGTAAAATTCTAAGGTTCACTTTTTCTGCGAAAAATGGATAAAAATGTCAGTCAAACAATTTTCATGAAAATTGGATTTCTTGGTTCAGTGTTTATATAATGTAAATCTAAAGGTTTTATTCACAAATTATCATTTTTAAGGAAGTTAGTGTTTCAGATGAAAACTCCTAAGTCCAAAATCTTCAAAATTTACAAGTTTGTCGATAAATGTTGGAATTAGGAAAATTATAGTTTTAATTGCTCAGCACGATGTGTACAATGTAGGTCTAAAGGAATTTTGTACGTATTGGCACTTTTTAAAGGATCGGGTTCTCTAGTTGAGAAATTCCTAAGTCCAAAAGTGGAAAAATTCGCAAGTTTATTAAAAAATATCGGAATCGAGAAAATTGTAGATTTATTTACTCGGCATGATGTGTAGGTTCTATATCTAGTGAAATTTTGCAAATATTAGCACTTTTCAAGGCATCGAGTTCTTTAGTCGAAAGATTTGCAAGTCCGAAGGAGAAAATATGAAAGTATGGAAATTCACAATTTACATGTCGGAGAACGAAACATAAAAGCATATTACAACGGATTATTGTAGTTTCACTATTGTACACTTTCCTAGTTTTAAACTTTGCCGACATCTAAATAGTTCGAGGGTTGAATTTCCATTGTACCGGCGGGTGCTGGCTATATAGCGACGAGAAGCAAGACAAGATTTTCCGATAGCGATCCCTAAGTTTATTCACTTTGGAGTATACCTAAACTATTCTGTATAGAAACTGTTTGACACATAAAAGTCGAAAAAAGGATTTTAAAGCTTAGTTTCTTAAGCAGTTTTCCTTCGCGGAGTGGGGGCGGAAATAAATGCAAAAAGGAAGGCAAGAAAGCAAAAAGTCGGGAAAAAGTATACGAGGAGACACAAGTACACGAGGGGGGTAGGAATCGAAAAATAGAACGCCCGGGAAAGCCTATAGACTCCACCACTTGATAGGGGTAAGAGATATGAAAGTAATATTAAATTTTGTTTAGCTTTATATGTTTGTAATAGTGGCGCTAACTTTCGAACTTCGCTACAGGCTAGCTCCAGCTTGCTATGCCGGAGACCGTTTCGAGCTTTCTCCGAGTAAACTCGGAGTAGCACGGCCGCCGCTGAGGGCACTCATCACTTCATGGTCACTGGGACGAGTCCTCCTCGAAAACCCAGAAAGCAATAGGAAGAATATTAGCTTTAATGCTTTCTTCTGTTGTTATATACTATATAATGCATTGCAATGTCTTGTTAACCACTTCCGTTGAGTACGAACGAACAGGAAGTGAGAGAATATACAATACGTGTTTTTGTGTGTATGTATGCTTACACGCACACATATAGACATATTTTTCGTAAATGCATCAATGATGCTATTCTAATTCTAAATGGTAGAGCAAACTCTTTTAAAGGTATATTGTCGACTTCTGAAGAAGTAATTTAAATGAATATTTGCTTGGCGTCAGTGGCGTATCCTGACTTTTGAGGTTGGGCATGCAATGGTATTACTATTACTACTACTACTATCATTATTATTAAGAAATATGTATGGGGATAAGAGATGACTTCTATCAAATTGCTCTTACAAACTTGCAATTCCCTCTTTCTTATTGTCATAGACCTCGAGTAACGAAGTTCGATACATGGTAGTTTCACAGGTGATTTACAAGTGTTTCAATCGCATGCCAGTTTTCATGCGAAAACAGGAACCGAAAAGGTGATAATTTCTTCTCGTTTTGGTGGTAAATTATATTTTCCTACAGAAAAAAAAACAGCATGGCGCGGCAGGTATACACAAGACATAGAGAGCAAGAAAGAATTTGAAATGAAAATGATCATCTGTTGCCACTCACGGAAATAACAGCTGCCACTAAGGAGGAAGTAATTAAGTTATTTCATAACTTTTATCCTTTTCTAGATGAATGGCGAAAATAGGAAGCATCCTCAGTAACGTCAAGAAAATATGAGTGTATAACACATTTAGAAGTTTATCTTGTAACTTTTCTGAAAATCCACATATATTCCACACAGAATTCCACTCCACGCAAACTACAAACAATTTCCAAAATTACAAACATTTTGTGGAATTCCACATCCGTTGACGGCGCTGCAACACACACTCTTTCATCTAGATGGCAACTATGCTGAATGCAACTTTTAGCGCTGCATGCATTTCCGATTTTTCCCGCGTCATTCACCCAATAAAACACACGTTTACAGGCAAGCGGACGACAAAGATCTTGAGTAGACGCCCACATAGATAGACGAGAATACTGCAGCGCCACGCGTGAACAGTTTACTAAACTACTTACTGCCAGCGAGTGCCAGCTTTCGTATTACAGGTTCTGGTCTAGGATATCAGGTGAAGTTTCGCAATTTCTCAAAACCTTTTCTCTTTTCTCCTTGGAAAATAATAAATAAACTAGAATCCGAAGGCATGCAATGCATGCCTTGCATTCATGGAGAATACGCCGCTATGTAAACACCATGTGCGCTACAGAAATATTATAACCAAGAAAATGTTGTAAATTCACGCGTCTCAGAAAGATTGGAACTCTTTTGTTTTCATTTTTCGTTAACTACGTGTACATTCGTTAATTACGTACTTTATAATACCAGGGTGCCATAAGCTGTTGTTTTGCAAATAATTTTGACGTCTAGCAAAGTATGTGCTCTAAATTAAATCGCTATTTCTTTGCTATATGATACCCCTGAAGTCTCATTGATGTGAAATAAAATCTTTGTT
>JAGDQP010029713.1:0-17884 GCA_022664845.1 Lepisma saccharinum | reverse complement strand
ACATATACACATACAGGATGGCCCCTAAATAATCCTCCAGACTTCGGGAGTTGACTATTTATATCAAAAGAAGAAAAAAGTTCCTTTGAATCAATTCAAAATTACGCGTAGTTTCGGAGATATAGGGCGCACAAAGTTTTGGCGGTATCGGCACAAATTACGTCATATGTCGATATACCACGGCCAGCTCTAACCGTGTGCCATGTCGACACACAATGACGTAAGCGATGTCTTCTTAGCAATACATCTATTTAAGCTGAGTTTTTTATTGAGGGACTGCTGCACACACAGATTTCGCAACCTAAGAATTTCATTTTCAAGGAATTAAAGGGTTTAATAAAGCAAGCATAGAAATCTCCTCTTAGCTGCATTTGCCAATCATAAACATAACTTAAATAGATGTATTGGGTACTATTTTGAGTGTGATTTGTAAAGCCAACAGCGCTTATGCCATTATTTGTCGAGATATGACATCATTTGTGCCAATGACGCCCTAACCTGTAGCTCCAAAACTAAACAGATTTCGGAATTTCTTCAAACGAACCTTTTTCTTGGTTTGATGTAAATAATCACTTCCCGAAATCTGCACCATTATTTCGTGTATAATTTGCTTGCACTGACCAAACAACTTCGAAATAGAACATGAAATGTTGGTTGTGAGTTGATCATAAACAAGGCTTCCCTGACACAAAATTTCAGATTTTTGCATGAGACATCTGAGATATTTAAGCCCGAAGTGCTGTGTTTGAAGCCCCGTAGAAAAAAATGGTGTAATTCAAGGCAACGTTTTTTTTCGTATACAGTTGATAGGTCTAAATTTAAAAAAAAAATGGCAGCCTTATATTCAGCTCCTTTATCCCCCAAAATTGATTTAAAATCCAATTTTATGCCATTTGTTACCCATTTTTCAGCCTAATATTTAGAATAAAGGAATTCATTTTGAGAAAAGATGCTTCCAAAATATACTTTAGGAGCTACACAACGATTTTTGTTTCAGCTCTCTAGCTCTTCTTCTTCTTTTATTTAGATATTCAGGTTTCCGTGCAAGCCCACGGGAGCAAAACATGCCATTCGCCATGCTGAAAACATGGTCACTCCGGGAGAAATAATTGGGCATAATATATATTTTTTTTAAGTGGTTCTGATATCCTCAGATGATGTTGTCCCGTTTTGCCGAGCCCCCTTTCGCCGAACGACCTTACAGCTATTTAGATCAAAACTTTTATCAGATCTTGATTTCGGCGAAAGGGGATATCCCATTTGGCCGAATCCCCTTTCGCCGAAAATGGAGTTAGGGAAATCTTGACCTGTTTGAGGGATTATTCCTTGAGAGTCAGGGAAAGAGTTTCCTTGAGGAATTGAAACAATTTCGTGCACAACGGCGATAAGTAATACTCTAAATAACCTCCTTTTTATTATCAGTAATGTGTACTTTCTAATACATACAAATGGTACTCATGCATTGTCCTCAGCCATATCCTTTCTTTGATACGGGATATGGAGGATTTTGGGGAGACGCTGACAATCATACCATGAACAAATGATGGTGGCTTATTTTGATATTTTCGGCGGATATGATAATGTACATATAGATAAATTGGTTAATATTGTAATGCAATTCAAACTAGCATATCATATAACAAAATTTATATGGAATTTATTGAAAATCACACATACAAATGCATACTATTAATCATGGTATCCATCAAAATCTTCCGCAGGAATCTACTTTAAGTCCATTACTTTTCTTGATATAAACGGTGGATATTTTAACGTTGAATTCTTCTGACTTCATGGTGTTAGCTTATGCAGGTGACTTTTGTGTCATCTATACAGTTCTTAAAATTAATAAAAAAAAAACGTTTAGTACATTTGAAAGGGAGCTTAACGAAGTGATTAATGCGTTAAGAAAGAGAGAATCTACAATTTCATAAGAGAAAACAAAAATTCAATGTTATAATTTCTCTTATGATGAATGTTCTTATAAAAAGTTTATTGTATTTACAGGAAATGTATTCAATTCTACCTAGTGGTTTGCTATGACTTTCCTTTTATTTTAAGCAGGTTTATCAAGAAACGCCTTATCAACTACGTTAATGTCAACAATCAAGTTATTTTAACCTATCTACGTTGGGCATACATGGAAATGAAAAAAAAATGCAAGAATACTATACAGCACGATTTTTAAATGGAGTAGAATTAAATATAAGGTACACAATCATTCGCACGCTGAATCATACATCCCTATCAGTATTAATTTTGCTAGTAACGATACAGGCAGAAAGTTTCAGTCAGAAAATTCAAATGTTACGTACCTAGATGAAAACAATATGATACTGCATGTACGCATTGGAAAAGATCTATCTCTCGAGACACTAGTCTCGGTTTAAGAGTTTGAATCCTCTCATTCAGTCACCTATACTTCTTCTTTTGTTTCCTTGACGTATTTCCCACTTCCAACATTTTCATTTCCGTTTCATTTTCAGCCTGCGAAGATATTTGGATGTTCCTTTGCAAGTCTTTTATTGAATTTCGAATGCCATCCTTCCTTGTGATTCGTTGTCCTAGGACCATCATTACTGAAGTGGTTCCATATATCACTGAAATAAACACACCTAAATGATGAATATCATCAAATAAAATTGAGGAAAGATTAGTCTACAAACATAATATTGTAACTTGAACTGCCTACTTGATTTTTACCACGGGAAAGAAACAACACATTTCCAGTTTAAAAAAATGAAATAGCAAAAATAAATTATTTAAAAAGTACATATAAAACATACCTAATTAGAAACATCATTTATCTATATTTTTCTATTGTCTTTTCCCAATTTTCACTAGTCGCAGATGCTGTATTGCAAATACCGTAACTATTACAATATTCTTGTTAGATACTAGGTACTACATAAGTATAAAGGCTTTATATTAAGGGAGAAGATAATACAGAAATACGTACGGTGGAAAAATTGCATCCGATTCATCTATCCATGTTTCCACCAAATAATCATGGAATTCTTCTTTCTTGATTACGTCTGGTGCGTTTTCTTGTAGATAAAGGAATACATCTCCTACATTATCTACAGGTACTAATGGGAGGGCAGCAGCACGACGTATGCATTTCATCACCTCCTGTTATTCCTCGTACGCAGTAGATAATCCTAACTCTTGCACTTTCCTCCAAATACATTGAGTATAATGAAATGAACAGCCACGTATCACACGGTTTGAGAAGGGACTACGAAGAGCGTTCATTGCTACTTTCTCAAAATCTAGAATTATCTCCGATGGGCTGAAATCAAATCCATTGTCACTAAGTTTTTATCGTATCAAATTAAATAGTCTGACATATACTTCCTCTCGCTTGCTGGGAAGGAGACAAAACAATAAGGGAAATGTTTGCCCCAAGTACTTTGTATGTAGTGTGTAGAGCTGACAAAAGATGCAAGGAACACACTTAAAGGTACCATCCATGTAAACTGTATTTCCACACCACAGCTTCTGCAGATTCTCCCACGTTCCAAATATGTGCAAAGAATGAACGTGAACAGTATATAGCAAAGCAAGATACTATTTGCAACAGAAAGTAATGAGTCTTACTTGTAAGTAGATGATTCAAGGAGATAGGTAAAGAACCAATTACTAGATCTAAAAGAAAGTGAGAAGAAGAAGAAAAATAAAGCATTATCTCTAAAGGAAGCTTGTAACAAGAATATATTTGTTACCCGAAGAAACATTACCATTTGTGACAGAAAAATAAATTTTCCAATAAACGAAATTCCAATAAAACTAAAGTATTACCAGCAAACGATCCGATCCAACCCCATCATCAACTAAGAGGAACTTTCTCCCGTCCACGGTTTGTTTCCATCTTCCATCCAATAGGAAATCTTCTGAGTTCTGTGGAAGTGGTGGACGACTTGAAGCTCGTAAATTGTACAACACGTGTCAAATACTATCGTAAGGAGGCAGAGCCACTGCAGTTTCTGTATTCATTTCAGCTTTAGTTATTACTTCCCTGCAAAATAAAGTTAAACATGCATAAATCTGAAAACAATCCGAACGAAAATAATTTTCAATGTATTATTAATCGACACATTCTTAACCAACCTGAATAAATAACATCTAAAAACTATGTCTGCACAGAGAAATATGTTAGTATATGCCCTGCTTTAAATTATAGGGCACTAGCCATTGTTCTCTTATCACAAAAAACATACTAGGGAGAAGTCCCGGAAGCGTATTTAAGATAGATAGATAGGTTTAGATTTTAGTGTTTATCCAACGAAGGGGCTAATTATGATCTAAAATTATAGTAGATAGCATGCAATTAGGTTATGTCAAATGAAAGTTCATGTGCTTTTATGTTGGGAAGATTCCAAATGTGCGACAGTTTGTCATTAAGATTATAGAACGTCGAGACCAGTGGCGAAATCCTGCAATCCAACACTATTTGAGACTGTTCTGCATAGAGTGACTTCGCATATCTAGTCAGTACTTTGGGTGACACTGGAAATAAAACAGATCGGTCAAGATGCTGCAAAATGTCAATGTATAAGTCTGTCCAATCCGGTCTCTTAGATTGAATTCCTTATTTATATTACAACACTGGATTGTTACTTTTTTTCTAGTTATCATTTATAAGATATGATTTTACATTTAGCCAAATTCACGGTTATACTCTGTCACTACGACAATTACCAGCAGGTGTAGCTCAGTCAGTGGAACGTTTCCCTTCGTATTCGGGGGAACCTGGGTTCAATCTCAGCTGCCGATCATCCTAATTGAGATTTTCCAGTATTTTTCTTCAGTTTCAATAGGGAAATGTCGGACCTAACATTTACGATTCAGAAACCAGGAGAAAGAAACCAAAGTTATTTCAGCGTTATAAAAATCTATTGGTTTCTTTACATTAAGTGCGTAATTGAGAATATTACGCTGCTTGTAGCCTATATACGCTCATATTATATGATGTACACGGACTACAGGCAGCGTATAAAAATAAATTTTAGAGATTTATAAAATGTTGCTTGCCTGCCTCATATGGATGAAAGACCCGGGACATTCTTTCTCAGAGAACAGTTGTAGCCGGTCGATGTGAAAGAAAGGCCCGGGTTTCACATCTCTTGCAACATGGATTATTATACAGAAGGTGGACACTACTTCACTATAGGGCTACATAATGTTGCAAAAAGAAAGGAAGGTATCCCTTTATTGAGAGAGAAACGCTGGCGTGAAAGGAATGTCCCGGCTTCATGCCTTGCTCCAGACTGAATATTATACAGCTAACGTCACAAGCGTCTAAACTTTGTGTTCTAATGACTGGAGGATACAATTTCTTAAAACACTAAACCACATAACAAAAAGTACGTACCTGTAAATCTTTGGGATGGGTTCCATTACATTGTCGTTCACTCATTCCTTCATTTCTTCTATTACACACTTAGGATCATACAATGATTTATCGGTTTCGTGTGAAGGAAATTCCGATTTTGATATAACTCTATCTTCAAGAGCTACTGTAGCTCTACATCCACTATTGCACTTCCAGTAGGTTTTACTAGTAGTGCGCTTACTAATTCTATAGATATATCCCTCAAAATATAGTAATTTTCCCTTGCGCTTGGTACTCACAAACGTAGCCATTCTTCACTTGGTATACCCCACAAAACCAACAATTCTTTCACTATCACAAGAGCTAGACTATTACACTATCACGCGGAGAACTATGCTATCGAAATGAACACCAAAACAACTTGTCATTTAGCATATAAAAGAAATATTGTAAAAATTTTAAATATCCTTTCACTTTTAGTTCCCCTATCGGCTCAACAACTAGCTCAACAAGCCAGTGAGAATCAAGAATTGGTTTCTTTTTTAAAACTTATCTTTTAATGAGATCTGAACTTTTAATGAGCGATATCTTCCCGTGATAACTAAAAACAACAAATAAGAATTGAGAATTTGTTTGTCTTCTGTATAATTCCCATGAGAAACATAAGTCCCTAACCAGTGTAGGGAACTCTTTCCTTGACTCTCAAGGAATAATCCCTCAAACAGGTCAAGATTTTCCTAACTCAATTTTCGGCGAAAGGGGATTCGGAAAAAAACGGGATAGAATCCTCCCAGCATACCAACGTCAAGCCGGACTCTTTAAGTTTTTTTTTAGCACTTTACGTATGCCGTAAGGCTTATGCTATCTACGAAGAAGTATGAATCCCATATCCAGTAACAGCGACCGACACTGAGGTAGAGTATATTACCTGTCCTCCCAAGACATAATTTTCATGGGAAAGAGCAGAGCAGTCGCGAATCATGAATATTTTTTCTTCGGATATTGGAACATTTAAAGCAGATTTTTTTTTTTTTAGGTAAGATATGAAATCATTTCTTCATTAGAGAATACACAGGCTTGAATTCAATTAAAGTGAAAAAGAACGTTATTTCTTTTTTTAATTGTCCTCCTCCTCTTTCTATCAACTCACTTGTTTTAAAGAAGTAAATGTGCAATTGGGCCAGTTCTACAATCGACCGCTAAACTTCTAGTCAGCGCTAAATTGAAGCCAACTCTCATTTTGCGTACTCTAATTGGCCAAAATCAGATTTGGCCTCAGCGCTGACTAGAAGTTTAGCGGTCGATTGTAGATCTGACCCTAAAAGATCTTTTCTTTGTTAATTTGTATTAAGGAACTCAAAATAACGTGTATAAGCTAGAGTGCATAGTTCCGAATGGGTGGACAACAAAATTGATCAGATAAAATTAATTCATTTCATGTAAATCAAGTCCATTTTATCTTTAAGAGATTTGCAGTAAATGAGTGTTCCTCCCGAGCCTGAAACAGATTTAGAGCATTTACACAACGCTAGGTTAATGATGGATAAGTGACAAGCGAGACATTTTACTAACTTCTTGTGAGTACAGAGTGAAAGTTTTGATATAAGAATCTATCTTCTTTTTGTCTTTCTGAATACTACTAACTACTTGCAGTAATTTGTATTACTTAGTAATGTTCTTGATGCTGAGGTAAGAATAATGATTTTAGTGTTAAGGAGCAAATAGGTTCCACCTTAATCATAACAGGCAGAATGAGCAGTAGTTAAAAACACTGTCACCTATTTTTCCTACTCTTCTAATCTAAACGCGTGAAGTGGCATAGTCTTAAGTGTGAAATTAGTCACATTAAGACAAGGAAATCTCGAATGAGTGGATAAGATTATATATATAATATAATATAAAAAAAGATTTAATTTTGAAGTGTGTTTCAAACATAAAAAAACTAGAAAAAAGTAATGTATGATTGAGTCTTGTGTGAATGAAAAAAACAGTGTACCTAAAGTTCTTGCTTTGTTGAAATTAATTGAATCTATGTTAAAAGTTTCCTTATATTCTTCTCAAAATAGTTCGTCCCACCCCAAATTATTGAAACTGTCGAGGGCACTTAGACACTTCAGAAACATAATTAGGGAATATTGTACCAATCTCCATTGACCTTGGAATGGAAAGAAGGTATTAGTTAGGGTCAGCGCTCTCAAGATTTTCAATTCAGATATTGTTCATATCCTATCCCTACTAACTTATTTCTTTTTCTAGATTCTGGGAAGGAGTAAGGATCGCCAGTTGGGAAGCACAAGTTTCTAAAATCCAGTTCAAGTTTTCTTCTTGATACTTTACCGCGTGATTATATATGGTTATGTAAAAGTAAGAAGGTTATGTTTTGCTGAAGACAACTTAGGCTGGGGCCTTTTTTTTTTCAGTTATCCGGGCAACTGAATGATTTTTATGTATTTATTCACTCTGCTAATCCTCCAAGCAGATTTAGCTGTAATCTATCTTTCGCAGGTCAAGTAGTAGTAGTAGTAGTTGTTGTTGTTAGCTATATCTTACGTATTACACATTTTTCAAATCTTGGTTAATCAAATTAAATTATTATTTCCGGTATGCAACAACCGAAATTCGAATAAAAAATCCAAACATTTATTTCATTTAATTGTTGTTTAAAAGTAAAAAAACATGGAAACAATTAATTTAATTGCTATCAACAATGAAATAACTTTTTTAATTAGTTGGCCACACTTTCGATATATCCCTAATGCCTGTTCCGGGTTCCAAGGAACACGTATGCAAAATTTGGTGGAAATCGATGCACGCTTGTAGATTTTTTAACAACTGGACATACATTCGGATTTATATACCGTATTTACTCGAATATAATGCACCATCGAATGTAATGCGCACCCCAATTTTCAAGGGCTTGCAATTTTAAAAAAATGGTTTACTGGCGATTGTAATGCGCAACGTGAAAGCAAGTGAAAAATCTTACTGTATACAACAATAAGTTACGGATTTCAATGTTAATATTACCTGCATTACGATATACTGTAACTACTTTATATGACAAATTTCTATAATGATTATTTGCATATAGGTTTTTACATACAATTATTTTTATTACATCGCAGTCAACTGTTAAACAAGATAGTCGAAGCTCTTATTAGCAAAAATTCCTACAGAAATACATTATCTTTAGTAGTCACCAATATATGAAGGTATCTCAAAATAAAACATGAAACTGTGCGAAGCGAGCCACGAGGTAACTCCAACAGAGAAGTATACACAGAATCTAAGCAGAACAATAAGTAGAATTTTCAAGTTTGCATGCGCATCTAGTGCACCATAGATTATAATGTGCATCCTAATTTTGGAGACTAAATTCTGCTCAAAAAGATGCGTATTAGATTCGAGTAAATACGGTATATATTTACCGGGAATCGAGGAGGTTAAGTATCATCCTGGCATTCGCCTGGTGCGACTGAGAAATTTGAACTTAAAGATACAAATACAGGGTGTACTCCGGGGGTTATTTAGAAGCTACAGAAAGGCAAACAATAAAAAGGGCGACACTAGGCACAGAGAAATGATAAAATAACAAGTTCTACAAACATAGGGGATTTATTGCCCTTTGACAAATTACGGGCTTAATCACAGCAGACGGCCAGAATGGATCCCATCAACGACCATTAATAACTAATTCCAGACATTTTAATCAGAACTCCACTTACGCAATAATCCAGGCCAGACACGAAGGGGTCATCGCTCCAACGGCGGACTTCCAATACCAGAGAGGAACGTCTCCAGGAACTAACTGGCCTGCTATTTTAACGATGTAACCGACATTGAACCTCAAAGTCAATGAATAGCACAATGGTAGTCCAGAGTTCGCAGGTTGGCAGACCCAGATGGATAGTCCGACGGGCAGAATGACCTGCCTGAATGAGAAGACTCGTCTACCATAAAAATTGATGTAGCGTCCGCTAGTACTCACATTTTCTGAGTTCTCTCTTCCTCCTGTTCCTCTCTTGCCTCCGTATTTATGTCCGCCCAAGAATTGTTGGAATTTCTTCCTGGTTGGAGCGATGAACTGTGGTGTGACAATACAAATTATTTTCCGTCTGGGGATTGCAGTGGCGTTCTCCAAAGTGTGTTAACCCTCTATCCACAATATATTAAGAGTACGGAAAATGGTAAAATAAAATGTGAGATAAACTGAACTAAAATGGTGAAAAGTGAAAACTAATATAACAAATTAAGGTATTAAGCTATTTCAATTCATTCGAAAACGTTGCAGATGCACTATTGACTGTCGCTTCTTGAGAACGGACAAATCATAGTTTCTAGGATCATAACAAAACATCGGTCTACTAATCAATGCTAGTTTCTTTAGGTGAGAACCACAGAATAACTGTTCACACTTAAAGTCCTCACTTTACGTTTAAAGTTGTACACGTGCTTTATACGCTGTATGTATCAATTCACTCCGATTTCGAACAATTTGGTCTTGAGGAAAAGTGATTATTGCTGTTTCATTATTTCCGTAGCAAAGGAAGTTAAGCTAGATAAACATTTTGAAAGAAATTCCTCTTTTGCATCTTTCAGTAATCCTACTCCAAAGAAGACTGACATTTTGCCCGTCCAGTGGGAAGAAGCAACCAAAGATAACCTGAAGTACTTGAATATTGGACAGCAACTCGAAATGAAGGATAGTTATAATAAACCAGGAGTGGAATTGTGGGAATCTATTCGTCAACATTTAACGAAGAGCTATTCTAAAGACGAACTTTAATTATAGTTTAATACTCAGCGACAAAGTTTTGTTATCTAAATGGTGAACCAGCTATTCATTTGAACTAGTGAACGTTTTGAAAGGAAGAACGAATTAGTAGTCTGTATAGAAATATTATGGTAATATGATTATGTAATAGGAATGATAACACTACCTGGTTAAAAGAAAATCAAGTAAACATACCTCACGTGAAAAGCAACCAAAGAGCTTGTATAAAGTTTTACATCAATGAAACAAATGTGGCATAATTCACATTCCTTTGTTGATCTAAATACTTCTATTGCACCACCGCTGGATATTGTATGTGATTTTTAACGTCTTCTGCGTTTCTTGTTAAAAATATTTTTGTAGGCGTATGCATAAAGGAAAAAAGGCTATAGCAGTAGTCTGTAACTAGGATACATATATTGCATTCTTTTACCTATATGTTTTCACTAAATGTTACCAGGAAAGACCTTGAGCGAGGAAGCCGAGGTTTATAGAATTTGTGATTGCAAAGGTGTTTTGAGTCCTAATTAATGATTTTGTTTTCAATGAACTTAATGAAAGGTATTGGATCATTTTAAACTGCAAATTTTGTATTATGATTTTGTTCCACTGAAGAATATTTGATCATACGCAATTACCCGCAAATCCAAATATATATATATAAAGATCGTTTATACATAAAGATTTTGTATTAATATGGTTATATTTTGTAATGTGTACACGATATTAAACAAGCAAAACTTTTAAACAGAAAAGTGTTATTTAAGGGACTAACGAATGTTTCTATAAAGATTCAGGTCATTTTCTTGTGCAAGTAATAATTTATTCAGTTGGATGTAAAAGTTCTACTGTAAATCCAACAGAACAGCGGGTGAAAAGCGGCCACTTGTGCTGAATGCTACCGGTTTTTAGTATCCTGAGATAATAGCAGTTCCTGTTTTCAAAAATCAGTGCAGGAGCAAGAACGCCAGTGCAGGAGCATAATATTTCAAAATATTGGAACACTTATCGTTGGTACATATAAATATAATGGAAGTGTAGGTAATATGTATGAACACTTCATCTGTATAAGAACTGAACAAACGTTCGAACAGTACAATGTAGATAGCACATTAAGATTTGGAAATCAGCTGTCAGTGTTTAAAGATTGTGTCCCCTGAATAAAAATGATTGAATAGGCACAATTTAACAACTTGAAAAATTAGAAACCCGGAATTAATTCCACATAATACGATACATCCGACAAACTAAGTGATAATTTGCGCTTTTAAAATTGTCTCGTATTTCTTGATATTTCGAATTCTGTTATGAAATGCGTGAAGTGGTCGATTTTTCATTATTATTAGGATCTATTCTGTATGAAAGTTTATGATGCCATTCAAATGCTTACTTCATTGCTAATTTATATTAATGTTAAAATTGTGTTGCGATAGGTAAAAGTGTTGTAGGATAATTGGGAAAATATATCTTTTTATCTTAATGGGCAAATCATTTTATTTGCTTTACATTACACACAAGAACATTGGAGTAATTTATAATGTATTTTCCTTTACTACAGTCAGAATATATTTTTTCTTATAAAAGCTGTAGGTGACGTTTATACGTTCTTCATGTATTGAATGAATGTTTGCAAGGTTTGTTGTTGGTACCTTGTTTGTGATTAAAAGTATCTGGCTATATTAAGTCACTGTTAGAGATTAGATTAGATTAGCAACTGTTAAAGTATGGTAGGTTCATTTAAACTATTGTATCACTATACAGAACACTGTAAAAATAGGAGAGACAACGTTCATCCAAAAAATGGAGCCAGTTTTCGGTTGAACGTTTTACTTTCCGTAAAATTTCAAAATGCGTGTATACATTACATATATACGAGTGTTCCAACGTATTTCATTCAATCCGAGCATTTTTTAAAAGTAGAAAAGAATAAAAGGAAATATTCCTTTAAAATTAAAAATAAAAAAAAAAAATAGTTGAAGTGGTTGGGTTTCGATCCAGGGTCCACAAGCACACTGGTCAGACGCTCTAACCACTTCGTTACGAAGACAGTTGGTGACTCTGGCTTTCCGAGCGAGCTATGGTTGTACTGTGAAGGAGGTTAATTATTAACACGTTTTTGATTTTTACTACGAGGCATGTCTCGTGAGAAAAAGGAGAGATACGTTTGCTACAGTGTAAAGATTTATATCCAACTTAATTTCTCGGCCCACCAGTAAACTGTTTTTCTGTTCACAGTGTAAAGGCAATGTAAACACTCAAAATGGTGGGACGTTCAGTGACAAGCAAGTAACGTTACTCCTGTTACTGGATTATAGAATATCCAACTTAGGCTTAAACTTCATCCACAAAAGTACGTAACCTCAAAATTGCCTGGTTAGCTTACACTTCGATTAGAAAATGACCGAATTTTAAGCGTAAAATAAGTTGAACGTTCACTGACAAATCACTTTGGCCAGTTTCAACCCATTTTCAGTTAACGTTAAGCTATTACAAAGAAAATGTTTAACTTTAAAATGGAGTTAATTTTACCAATCTTTCCACAGACAGGCTTACACTATATCCACGTTTAAGGGTAAATACAACAAAACGCTAATTTTCGACTTTTATTTCTCCATAAAGCGGAGTAACTTTCATCCATTTCGTGTTTCCACTTTTTACAGTGAAGGAGCAATTATTCCTGGTTATTAGATAGTAAGGAAATTTTTATTTTTGTGTGTGAATGAGAAAATTCTGTGATATATTTGTGATGTTTTTGTTAATTAGTAAGGCAGACCTTACTAAACTACTTTCACATCACAATTACCGTATCATCTGCACGATGAGAACTAACCCTAATGTTTCATAATACCATATTAATATCACAAAATGTAAATTGTACGTGTATTGAAATACAGTTATAATGAGATAATCGTGAATGTAATATATCTTTAATGGCACAGTAAGTCTATCTCGAGCGGACAATAATTCGTAAGTAAATCTGTAATGATATTCATATAAGGAAGCAGTGCAATGATGAAAGGAACATATCTTTCAATGCATAAAAATGATAAACATTTGTATTGAAAAGATACTTTCTAAGAGCATAAAAGTAATGTACCTATTCCAACTTTGTTACAGAAACACTAAGTAATTTGCAATCAAAATATTATTGTTTCAATAAATAGTTAACAAATTTCATTGTTTCTCATTGTGGCCAAGGAGGGAAGAATGACGAAATTGTGATATGAGAGTACAAAATATTTTTCTTAGTTTGAGGTAAAATTTTATATTTATAATATATATGGAAAGAGCAGTTCTAAGATTATATTAAAGTTAATTTGCATACTATTTTAAATTATAATGTTTGGCTTCGATGTTAAATATAATTTATCTGTCCCTAAGACAAGATATATATATTTCAAGAAGTTCGCTACCAAATGATTCTGTATATCTAAAAAAAAAAAAAAAAAAAAAAAACCTTCTTGGCGTGTGTTGTTTAGTGTTTTTTACGCAGAATGAGTTTATGAAATCGAATTCAGATTCTTATTTCTAATGTACCTAAAAATTATTTCACTACCACTGAATGTTCTGCCTTTTATTATCGCATATAGTAGATTAACATACGGTAAATTACTTACATTGTATTTTCATCTTCAATGGTCATGTCTTTGATTACAAATTTTTGGAAATTATGCAAGTTAAAGAAGGTAACTGAAAACGTATGGACGTTCAATGCCATTAAATGTTTGTTTAGACAGAATAGTCAAATCTTCAAACATATTTGATCGACACTCTGATTGTGTAATGATCCAAAGTCTGGAGCACATCACTCTTCTAATTCAGTAAAGCAAAATGTGTTCGTTTCGGATCCTGACAACTTGTAAATGTAGTTCTAATTAATCATATTGCAAAATGTCAGAGTCTTTATTTATTTTCGTAAGTGATAGTGCGTGTTTCATACCACATTTTTAGCAAGAAAACATTGTATCTTTTTGTTAGAAAACAAAAGAGTTCCAGTTCCAGTTGTTTGAATTATGATGGCTGGTAAAGAATGTTAAATTTATTTAAGGTTGACGAACCGAAAAAGAGAACCTGCGGAAAGGCACAGACTGTTAAATTTATCCTTCAGAAGTGACTATTTTAGATGGAAATTGACTTTTAAGTATGCACATGCAATATACCATCCTATTCCCATTTTAAACAATTTTGTGTAGAGGTAACGTAACTCTCGAGAATTTAGCCTCATGAAGTTTCATCATTCTCATGTATGTCAATCTCATGAAGTCTCTTATTGAGACTACATTTACAAGGTTTATGTGAATTGCTGAACAGTTTCCTATACATCACTTTATTTAAAAATTTCTGTATGAAAGTTTTGGCAGAAACTAATAATGTTTTATAAAAGATACATTTTGATTTAGAATCAATGTACTTGTTTGTTGATCTGTCACTTCGTAAATAAAATGTTTTAATTGTTTGTTTGTCGAATTCCAACCACTCATTTTCCATATTGATCAATGTTCCTTAACCTATATGAAGTTATGTGAGCCGTAGCAAAACACCTGACAACTTGCGGTGCTAAACAGCAGCGTAGCGAGTGAACCAGCAGAGAGAGTGGATAATTTCTGATATTTAATACTGATTTTGAAATGTTTCCATTGTGTTTTAAGAGAAAAGGAACTAACCTGCGTTTCTGAACCTCTGTCCGTGAAGAAGCAGAAATCCCCGATACATCCAGACTTGCAGTATGTTTGTACGAGGTTTAGTATTGCATTGCTGCAAACTTGGTACTTGACACATGCCAAATTTTCTACAAACTTTGCACGCCAAACTTGCTAAAAACTTGTCTTGTTAAACATCAAGCCTGTGACGGAAAAAGATTTATATTGTCTGGATTGGCGCTCGAACATAGAATCTTCAGTTTTGTTTGTAGTGTCACTGCTCTGTCGCGCCACTCCTGACTTTCTTCTATTTTCCTAGTATTTTGTGTTACGAATACAGTTTTTGAAGTAAATGCATTTATATAAGCTGAAATTCGAAACTGAAAGCTCATTGACCCTGCTTTAGAGCTATGAAGTCTGCTTCGCTAATTTTTCACGAGCGAGTCTCGTCAGAAAAATTATAATAATGTGTATACTTTACTGTTCGGATCGATGACAGATTGCGTTTTTGGTCTTTGTATTGTGTATAATGAAAGAAAAGAATAACCTAACTTGAATTGTAGAACTTATTTTCAGGAAATGTGTACAATTTTTAAAATTGTGTACAATGTTGAAAAATACAAATGGAAGGAAACGGGAGGAAATATAAGTACGCACAAAAAGAAGTTGTTAAAAACAAGATGTTTTGTGGAACCCCAGCGCTACAGTTTGTAATCCAAAAGGAAAAATCACTGTTAATTTATCACTGTAGTCGAAATTTAGCTTAAACTAGCGTACTATCTGGGAAATTGACAGCCAGAGCCATTTTGTTTGAGAAATGTAATCGACCCGAACAGTAAAGTACATATCAGTATGGCACTCTTGAGGTGACACGCTTGTGAAAAAATCACGAACCACCCTTCTTTATATCTCTAACACAGGATCAATCAAGCTTTACCAGTTTCGAATTTAACCATACATGCATATCTCTATTTCACAAACTGACTTCGTAACACAAAAGGATTAGTAAAACGTATAAAACGTACTTAATTCAGGCGAAGAACGGTGGAGCAGTGATAAAAGGAACGGACAACACAACAAATCTGAAGATTCTGAGTTTGAACTCCACTGCAGACTGACATCTTTTTTCGCCACAGGCCCGATGTTGGTCTACCAACGTTTTAAAATAACAAGGTTTGTAGCAAGTTTGGCGTGAAAAGTTTGCAGCAAATTTGGCGTTTCAACTAGTAAATTTGCTGCAAGATTCTAGTAGTTTGCAGCCTTGCAGTGCCAAATTTGCTGCAAGTTTATTGTGCAATCTAGCATGTTTAAACTGCGTACAGTAGAATCCTGTAAATCCGTCATCTATGGGACTGAGGGCATGATCGGAACACAAGAAAGGTCGGATTATCAGAGATGCAAAAATATCTAACTAAATATATCAAGGTCCAAAGAAATAGATTTCAAAATTGTGGAAAACTATGGGTGTATTAAGTAATTTCTAGTAAAATTCAGTGCAGTATTTCTATTACACGAGTACACTACTCTGAAAGTTTAAAACCCAGAAAGTTTACACCTGTCAAAAATCTGCTTTAAAAATAACCACTTAAGCAAAGCACAAGAACGCTCAGGTCAAGTGTCCCCAGCTTACTAATTCAATGTGTGTAGTGTTGTGCAGGACAATTACAGATATCCAGTCATTCTACAATTTTCATCATGCTCGGATTACAGTAGAAGTCGAACTGTCGGAGGTCGAATTTTCGCGATTCTACTTAGTTTTCTTCGTATACAATAAAAGTGTAACATGACTTCACCTAATCTGTTCCAGATAATTTGGGCTAGGAAGCAAAAGCAGAACATTCTTCGAAAGCAGAAAGAAGAAAAATATAAGGTTCTAACAGAATATTTGTAAATACAAAAATATAAATTACACAACAAATAAATGGTTTAAGTTTTCATGATGAAGATCGACTAGCCTGTAATATTCTGTATCTTTTCTCTTGCTTTTCGTGTATCTGATTATATATATATATATATATATATATATATATATAAATTATTTTAGAAGATGAACCTATAATCCCTTTAATGTGTCTGTTTTAATCGTGATTTCTCGGCTTATTTACAAACCGGGGGTTCCCCGGGATTTTTTCTTTTAGAGGGTATTGAAATTTCCCCCCCGGGGGGTGGGGGGTGAAGAAAAATCTATATTAACTTATATCTATGTAGTTAGGACGTTATATATGGCAGGCAGTGTTACAGGCTTATCTTTTATTAATATAAGCGAGAATTAGAAATAATTGTGCTTCAATGGAAAATGCCGGCGAATAAGATCGTGTGCTTACAAGTGAAACAGTACAAGTAAAAATTTGATGTCGTTTTATAGACTAAAGGAAATTGGTGAAGAACAATAGTGTTCGTTGATCGTCAATAAATGCGTGATTATAAACAATTTGGGAAATACATTAAGTCATGTATTTTTCATATTCATTTGTTAGCAATACATAAATATCATGAAAATATTCTTGTAAACTTAGACAAATGGTGTAAATAAAAAAATACCCCTGCCATTAGTTTTTCCAGTATTATTTTTGTTGCAAAAATTAGTTTCGTTTTCCTACGTTTTCTCAAAACTATTGACTTAATGTGTTTCACTTGTAAGTCTCTACTAATGTCTCTCGCCTCCACAAGGTAAGAAACGTGACGTAGACATCAAGAGGCAACCATTAAATAATTCACTACCCTCAATGCCTGTGCTTTTCAAATTTCGCTTTCTCTTTTGCATCCTTCAAACCTGACAGTTAGTTTGTTTTGTAGTGGCTGGAAGTTTGTACTGTCATCTTGAGTTTGTGTCTACAGAGTATAACATCTAGCGTAGTCTAGTTTAGTGCCCATTTCATTATAGTGAAATTTTGAGTTCTAAATTGTAGAGGAAATGACAAAAGTATTGAGCTGATGTATTTAAGTTCCCTGAAAGGTAGAATTGCGCGAGACGCTGATTAAGATGAAATAAGGAAATGTTACACCAGTAGTAAATTAAAGGTATTCGTGAGAGTTTTAATAATTCATGAGGGACCCCCTATGGCGAGCTAAGAAGCCTTTGATAGTGTGTATATATATATATATATATATATATATATATATATATATATATAT
>JAGDQP010029712.1:0-23158 GCA_022664845.1 Lepisma saccharinum | reverse complement strand
TCGATGCGAAATAAATGTTAAGTAACTGTTTTGACCAGTTTGTTAGGAAGTTAGCTAACAAGGAAGGACGAATTGAGTTCACGTGTAAATAGGTGTCTACAAATTTACTGCTTTCAACTGACAAATAGGAATGTGTGTATACGAAATTCCTGTTACTTCAATGACCCAGCTCTTCTCTTTTTGAGTCGAAGCAAAATACTCCGCTAGAGGCAGATAGCTTTTCGACAATGATACTTCTGTAGCAAATTTGTTTATTATGAAATAATTATATTATTCCTTAATCAAACATACGCCGTGTTCAGGTGCTGTGGTGGTGTAATGGATAGCATGCAATAGTGGAAGTTGGAAGGTTTAGGTTCTGGTTCCGGTCCTAAAATTGTCAATGTTTCTGTGCGTAATTTTCGACTTAACCTTATACAATGTATTTGTCATTAAAGATTAAAATCATACTTAGAACTATAAATACTTTCCCAGTATAACCTGGTTTAGTTATGTTCTTACTTAAACGAAAACTGTTTCAAGTATGTATATAGCTTTTATCGGGCCTGGAAATGGACCAAATCGGATCGGAACGTTGTTTGGTTTCGTCAATATTTGAAACCTTCCTTTTCCGTTTCGTAACTGAAGTAATCATAGACAGAAATAGAACAATAGCCAGTGGACGAATGTAAATCATTCCATTTCGTGAAAAATCCATATTGTGTACTAGATATTATTATGTATTAACTATGATCTCTCCCTGCAAATCTCATTACAATGGGATAAGTTAATATTTGTTCCCATTTCATTTTTTCCAACATTACAATAATATTTTAGTAAAAACTAGTGCAATTTGTTTTTCTTATATTTCTAGATTTTTATGGGATAGAAAATAAAAGTATATTGAAAAACTATTTTCAATATAAATTAAGGAAATTATCTTTTTAATACACATTATTTTAAACAAACGTTAATAGTTTTAAAACCATTTTCACTATTAACGTGATTTGGATAAGTTCGTGCAAGAAGTTGTTCTAGACTTTTCAATAGGGATTTCGTAATACAAACGTTGAAGTAAAAGCTGATCTTACAATAAAACGTGAATCTTCTTTATGTAATAGTTCGTTTTAGTTATTGAAGAGAAGCAATTTATTTATCATTTCTTGGAATTTTCCAAAAGAAATTCCCTGGGATTTTTCTTGATAATATTTTCCTGTGTTTTAACTATCACTAACTATAAAGTGACTTACGACAAAACATAACGCAAGGAATGTGTTAGAAAATTTTCTTCCGAGATACAGTTTTGAAAAAGCGATGTTGAGTCAAGAACGTTCTGATATCCGTGATATCAAGAAGTGAGAAACACTGTATTTCGAATACTACTTGTATATCTTCTTTCAGTTAGTGGATATCACTCTTTAGATTGTTAATCGAAGCTTGAGTTACACATTTACATAAATAAGTTCTAAGAGGATGATGAATCCGGAAATTTGTAACACCGTGCTTTACATGATCAGGGTTATTCGGATTAAAGCCGTATGTCTCCCTCTGAGGGATTCTAAAGAGGAAAATGTGCAAGTAAAAATAATAGTTCAGGCTCCCTTGTCGACATTACAAGTAAAACTTGTAATCGTTAGAAAATATGGTTTTAGTGGCCATTCAAAATGCCGTGTTTAATATCCAACACCCATGTAATGTTCAGGGTGCTGATCTATCTAATGTTATTAATTTTATCAAAAATAATTTGCAAATAAAAACTTAGTTTACACGCAGTAATCAATTTTCGTTTTTGATTAAATAGTGTATTAACAGTACAAAATGGGTACACTAGCTTTGTGATTCAATTCTTCAATATAACTGCAGTGTATGAATATCAGTTGTTTTAAAATGGAATATAAGAAAAAGTGCTACGTTAATGGAATTATGTCTGATTTGATTTTTACGCAAAGTATATTTATTATAAAATAGGGTACGATTTAATTTTAAACATGAGTAAAGGTGAATGTAAAAACAATGAAAATAAAGATCGCTCCAAGTTTCATCTTAATGAATGATTTATTTAAACATCGCTATTGTACTCTAATGTACGATGGGAAATAGTTTCCATAATTCACACAGGTAGTTATATGTGGGTTTCATAACTCAACAAACTATTCCAGCGAGAACACGTGGTAAATGTGTTCATAATACTCGTTCTAAAGAAGGTAAGGAGTCCTTTCTCCATAAACTATAGTACATCAGAACCATTTCTACGATACAAGAACATACACTGGATACAACGTTAGTAACCGACAACCAATAAATAAAACGTAAGCGTACAAATAGATTAGGAGAATCCTAAAGATAGAGCCAATAAAACGTCAGTTTACACCTAACATAAAAATATTGACCAATCACGCATCAGTATAAATGTTTATTAGGCCAAATGACTTTGTTTATAGAAAGAAAATTTAAAATAAATGAATAAAGATGCTGAAAACAGTATCATAGTTGCACAGTTCGAAAATCGAATTAGTTTTAGCAGGATAGCATAAAAGAAGACCATAACAACGAAGGAAGGAATTTAGCGATCAATAAATCGTTCACTGCAACAACGTTCTGACGAACATGTTTGTCAAGAACAACGTAATACCAAAGCAAATTTCATTCAGCATTGATAATACGTCGTTTGTATTGGTGTTATTTGTTCACTGGAGACGGCAGCTTATTTTACTATGAAATGTTTGTTGTAAAGAACACTTTAGGAGAAGGAATAAGTTAACTTTTATTAACATCCTAAATGAGCTGGTGACTTTCTAAGTTCAGCATGTACAGTTTTTGCTAAAATAGGATCCGAACTACTCTGGTCAATAGACACCGGCAGAAATTGAACACGATATCATACTCACAGAGAGTAGAGGCGCTAACCTCTCGTTCACGTCGAGGTCTGTAGGAAAAGGAAATGTGGATTTAGTGCAAGAATACGGAGAAGAAAGAATAAAACTACAAATCATATAGAAAAAGAAATTATGTAAAATAATATACACGTATATCTAGTGCATTAGTAAATTACAAAACATCTCTGAGGTTGAAGTCAGCATTCTCTTATGACAATACGGCCTTGTACTCATCTTGAATACAGAAAAACAAAGTTTTCTCACAATGCTGATCATACTCTAATAACACAAAATGAAACTAAAGCGTAAATGTTTCGGAAGTATACCACCTGCGTTTTCAGACTTAACTTTACAATAGAAGGCTGTGTTTTTCTTTATTTAGTAACATATATTGTCATATTAAATTTGCAGTGAATTATAAAAATGATATAACCATTTGAAGTTTTTAAAATAGTGCTACATGTCGTGAGAAAGACATTGTCAATATTAAGGGCCTTATATTTTTAGTCTGACATACTTATTGACATTTCTCGTGGAAGTATAACTCTATACATGTAATTTAGAATCAAGCATGAAAAGCAGAAAAAAGCTTCTTAGCAATACTTTCCTTGGCTTTCATTTCAAATAAAATATATAAGTGAAATAATTTGTTAGTGTGTTGGTGGTACATATATGTGACTATACGTATGTGTATAAACGAGAGGGGGGAATAACGCAAGTGAGAAACGAGAATAAATAAATTCAATGACCTTCATGTAAATAGATGTTTCGCGGACACACGCAACAATAATACCGTATACATACTTTGTCCATTACTGATTCCCAAAGAACATCATTAAAGAATTTGATTAGGTATTGATATGTTGATATCTCATTTCACTCTCCATTAAGATAAAGTCACAACATTCAGGTTAAATAAACTTTTTATTACCTTATTTCCTTTACTTTACTTTCCAGTCAAAATTGATTGTGAAAGTAAATTTAAATATCAGGTTCAGCTGGCGTCTCAGTGGTTTATTTGCTCCTTTATTTTCAAGCATGATAACTAATTCAACCTTCTCATATTTATCACTAATCTTTCTGGTGGGAAATGCGAAAGAGTGTTCTCTAAGAGTTCAGTTTAAAACACGCCTAAGACTTGAATCAATAATAGTAATGACAAGTTAGAATAACTGTATAATATCGTATTTTATTTCAGGTTAGTTAAACACCCCTTTTCAGAATTAAGTCGTCATTTGAAAGTAGCAGAAATTCGAAGAGCAATAATGAATATGAAGCGTATTTTGCGATCATCTACTAAACTATCTTAAATTGATCGGCAAATTTCTTTCCGTCTTAATAATCAAGTGTGATTTGCATTTATTTATAGTTGAATAACTGGCTCATGTATCATAGTTTATTTTATTGATATTTAAATTTCTTCATTGCTATCCTGCGTTTGCGTTCTTTGACTCAAAATAATAATTACTCATTCCTGCACTTGGTTATCTATTGATTTCTAATTTTATTTCAAAGAACGTCAATAATTACGACATTTTGTGTTTTTCGACCTTTTCAAATCTTAATTCGTTAATACTTTGGTTAATCATAAGATTATCTTGTTGCTTCCATTATCCTAACATCGGTTAATAATATTTAAATAAATTATTGAGTGTAATAATCTCAACTACTTTGGACTCTTTGCTATAAAATGCAATATTACAATGGTATTTCTTATCTGTAGTCACTCATTTGTATTTACATATTCTCATTCTAATATTCATTGTAAAACAATTCATGTGACCTAGAACGAACAGATAAATATGTGTAAGAATAAAATATAAGTTATTATCTTGAAGTACTGGTGAAATATGTTTGTTGAGAAAAGTGCATTATGGAACTTGTTAAGTTTGTTCACTGATCAAAATTTAATGAAAATATTTTGGTAATAGCTTTACTGATCGCCAATATAATATAAGATGCAACGCCACAGTAATACTTAGAACATAACAGTATAACGCAAATATTAACTGTTGGATACAGCTACAAAACACAGAAATCCCCCAAGGTGATATGAGCATCTGTGTAATGAAGTGAAAACAAAAAAACTTGAATATCCGTACACATCAGCTGAATAGGAGTCACTGAGAAACAGCAGTCGATGGACGAAGATCACAAAATGGGCATGGATTTCTGAACATGTAAGCAACACCAATAGTTGATCCCGACTCGGGAGGAGGAAGTAGTCATAGCCGTAGAGTTTTCATTAAGACAAGTAACACGTACCAGAACCATAAACTATTACTACTCCATTTTCTAAATACGTCGTCCACGAACAAAATCACTATGATCATTTCAATGAGAAACCGACCAAACACTTGCTTCCTCCATTCGAAGCAGATAAGCTTAGGGAACTTCAGAATATCTGAAAACGTGATTAGGCCAAAGACTCGAAGGCCTCGGGTTCGAGTCCCGGTAGGGGAATAGGTGTCTTTTAACTCAAACGTGGTGGATAATCGTGACGGGTTGAAATCCACAGTTTCTGGACTGACCCATATATAATAAAGATTTAGAGAATAAAATACAACCTCAACCACCACCACCTCGCAAATAACCCACACTATCAGTAGTAATACGAGTCATAGAACCATTCATTCCAGATAACGAAACAGAGGATGAGCCAAAACTAGAGGGACACAATAGTCTTAAATACATCCGTATCAAATCATGTACTATTGAACCAATATGCTTGGTACGAGTCCTCACCAAAAATCAATAGACCGTTGAGGACCTTCTCACTACAGATGCATATGTATTCAAACGCCAGTACAGAGTCGAGTCTTCATATACGTCACCACCGCTTCCTATCAAATTTAAAAATGTCCTAGTACGACATGAATAAAACATCCAAGTGTAAAAAAGGACATAAATGCGGCTTTTTTTAGGACTGCATCACACAAAATCTTTCAGCAACGCTCAACAACCACCGAAAGGCACTACTTATAAAGGCAACCACCCGACAATTAATTATAAATGAAAAGGGAAACCAAGGCCAGAACCAGAAGTCAGTTCCTATTCCCACTCCAGAGACAAGCAGCAAGGCTCAAACACTACGTCTATTTTTCATCTAATAACGATTGACAAATCCCTCGCTTTCATCACCGTAGCACTTCACGATATATATAAATTTCAGCGCCTATTCATCTTAAAATAAATACAGAACGCGGCGAAAAACACTCTCCATATAAATTTCAATGCAACATATTCTGACCCGTATGCTAACTTATACACCACGACACTTGCAACAGAAATATAAATTAAACTGAAAGCTCTTCGCACATGCAATCATGGTTTTGATATTTTTATTCTTAAATATACGATCACTTCCTACGCACAAACCTCTTTTTGAATAGTTTGCTGTAGAAGAGAACAAAACACATTTCAAACCAACCAGCACCTGTGGAATAGCGCGCTATTCACTCCTTCAAAATGGCAGTGCCGTCCCATCAGTCAGACCAAACGGTGGACTGATTTAGGTTTCTCACTATATATATCTTATTGTCTAAAATCGCCTTGAATATCCAACGTACCAGAACACATTACTACGACTCTATACTATAAAGAGAATTACAATATAATTGCGACCATCAACATCAGTCCGGGCCATCTCATGCCGTATCTGTTTTTATACATCTCAAATAGATTTCGCATATACCCAATATATCATAATGGCCGATACTAACATATATAGTAGCCTAAAGAAAGAAAAAACAGCTTTTCGGAGATTCATTGAATTTCAAATCACTGGAATCCTACATGTACTACCGAAAACTACCAGGCAAATTTCAAATAACACAGCCTATATTTCCTATCTAGCGGATACGTTCTACCAAATTAACGCAACGTTGCAACTTCGAAGTACTAGACCTTATCGAAAGCGATTGAACTCATTTAATATTGCCAAACTAAATCGTTCATACACCATATAATACCGTCGATAGAAATACTACGTTTTGGCAAAGCATACTGGACCGGATATATAAATTTTCTCAATACCAACCTGAACCGGTACATGTCTCTTACTACTGAATCTTAACTTTATAACCAAATTGACACCATTACCAACATCCTTCATTCTACATCCGAAAAAATCATCCCATAAGCCACCTAACATCCTTAGACACCCAAACTCTACTTCTAACGTGACTAATAAAGGATCGGAAATCCAGAATCACTTCGACTATATCCACAAATCTAGAAAACTAACCATAACTACATTATAATCAATTTGCTGAGTATGCCACTCTTTGTATATCATATATTTATGGGGAAGTCACTCATTTGGAGCTTGTTGCCAATAGCCTAGCGATGAAGGAAAAGTTGGGTGATGGTCCCTGCGTGTGGTTATTTTCGAATATCAACCCCATGTTTCCTTTCATTATTTCGAGAAATAGTGCCTACTGAAGATCACTGCATAACCATGTGATGTATGTTATTTGTTTCTCGAAGTGCTGAACACGTTTAAGACATGAAAATACAAAAATATCTAAATGTGAAATGTCAGTGTTTAATAATATACAAGGGTAAATAAAACCACTTGCAATATTTACCCAAGTGCATAATCTGCAGTGCATATGTCACATGACTGAAGCAGTTCAAGACGCCGAAAGATCCAGTTAGAACTGTTCACTTTCTTACTAATTTGCCCTGTCAAATGTTGTGCAGGGCTTCGTTCAGTATTTGAAGCGATATTTAACATGTTCCATCGTCTCATTAGGAAAATTTTCTTGTATGAGTTCGAACTGGTTCATGACGTCACTGAAGCATGTTGACCACAGCAGAACAATTAGGTGGTTGAAGAAATTTCGATCAGGTTGCAAGAACCTTGCCGATCATCCAGGTCAGATAGGCCAAAAATAGTGAATACTGAGGCTATGCACCATATTATCGAGACAACTCCGCCCACCAGCAGTCGGAACGTAGCAGGCAGGCTCAGATTCTAACAGGCTACCTTCATATTATCATCCATTTCACAACCACGGCAAAAGCATCCGAAACTGCCGTATTGTGCCTCATAACTTGACCACAGTTGAAGTTCAGCTGTGAGTGGAGGTTTGCAAGAAAGTCCAGAGAAACTCACGTGATTTGAGCTTGATCAAGAGAATGTGCACATGAGATTAAAAGTCTATGTATATGTTTCGTAAATATAACGTGCGTAACAATAGTTAAAAAGGGTTATCTTCCAGAACCTGTCACCAAACAAGGTTATCTTCCGAACCCAAAATGCTGATTTTCGTTTGGTCGAAATATGAGGGAATAGCTCAATTCGAGTTTGCTCTCGCCGATCGAACAATCAATATCGAACCATAATCTGAACAGTTTAGCGGATGTATACCATTGTGCGGCAAAAATACCCGATATTGATCATCAGAAAGTGAATGCTTCTCCAGCAAGACTGAAATGCTTTAATTTTTTGTATAGTTATTAAAGTATAATCAACCTTGTCAGAAAGCTGTGTTTTCTTTATTCAACTTTTGAATATGGGATTACATTATAAACAATTGATAAATTACGAATATTTCTCTAACACGGAAAAGATTTGTCCACTAACTAGTATTTCAATTAATTTTAAGGGCTTATAATAACACACATCCATAAGCAACATGCTTAAATGAAAACATCGCGCAACTTGATGCAACACATTGTATTGGTAGATGTAGGTAGATGTTATAAAGATGTAGATGATTGACCACTACCCTCGTAATTAAGTTCACTTTTCCCCATGAAAGTATATGTACCTATTTGCTCATTTCTTAAGTGTGCAAGATATTCATATTTATATTTTCCTCTGGAATACCCTGTATTACAGAAGTGGAGCAATTTCTGCTTTATTCAACAAGTATTCTAATACTGAAAAGTAAATTTCCTATTCACTTTGTTACTTTATGTTTCATAAACCATGTACGATTTAATGCAAATGCAAGAGTTTTCCGTTTTTTACATACTCTTATTTAATTTCACAATGGTTCCGTGTTCTAAAATATTGCAACCTTAATTTAACTTATTTCCTGACGTCGTAAAATGATAAAAAAAAATCCGCAGTGGTGTAAATCGGGTGACAATAAAATAGTCCGTTGTTTCTCTCTCTATGTCTATATATCTATATATTTGAAAAGCAAATTTATTTTTTATAAGAACTTCTGTATCCTAAAATATATGCTAGCCCGCAACGATGTTGCGTTTGACTTTTTGCCGAACACCTTAGGATTTCGGTGAAAAATCATCAGCTTATAATGATTTCTTAAACAACTATCCGAACACCAAAATATCTCGGAAAGAATAACAAAAACGTTTTAAAAACATACCTTTCTTAAAGAACAAAATGAATCAATTCGCAGTAAAATGTAAAAAAAAATGTTTATGCTTGATTAAAAAGAAAAGCTTGAGACGCACTAACTCAAGAATATATAAAATGACTGTATATGAGAGCGCGTCCCAGTCTTTTGTTTATATTCACACTTAAAGAAAATTATTTTTACTTTTAGTACTAATTGTTTATTTTTTTAAGAAAAGTATGATTTTAAAAGATTTATTTTTATTACTTTTTTGTGTTTCTGTTTATTAAATAATGATTATTAGTTATCTTTCTAATTAATGCTCATACTATCTGAAACCTGTTAAGCGTCCTCAGAAACATATACAACAACACTCCACATGACTATGCAATGCATTTCAATAGCTGCTATTTTTCGAGAAGGTGAAATCAATGTTGGCATCAATATTCCAAAATGGACACTCAAGGATACCATCACCCAATTTTTTCTTCATTTCTAGACCATTAATGAATGATTCTCTGGTAAATATATGACCTACCGAGTCATCTTCATCTGTTATATTATTAAAGTTTATAAACTGCTACAATGGTTCAAAACATGCAATACTCTTTCAGACAATCTCATCCCACAAAATGCTAGAAGAAAATCAATTTCCTTATGAATAAATACACCAAAACTTCATACCCTACGTACAAATCTACCAGGTATTACACAGTGATGACGAAAACTCCAATACAGTTGCATACTTCCTTCAAGAAATCTTCACTCCTCGCCTCCTTTCAACCCTTTTCTACGGCACCCGTCAGAACGATTCTTCTCCTTACAGCTAAACATTAACCATACTCTCCCGGAATAACAATACTGAACCCATCATTCCGGAAGAAAAGCTCGAACATTAGCACATAAAGGCCTATCTGCACCAGGCATTTGCACCATAACCTATAGACATTAAAGAAGCTCCCTATTCCCTGATCCAACTCCTTGCAGTATTTTACACTTTCTCCAGTCTTTTTCTCCTACAGTGGGAGACTCCCAAAACACTAATGTTTCTTAAACACCCCAAAAAACCCACTCAATCTCTTACTACAGACCAATTCAACTACGTCTTTCACACAGTAAAACTTAAAAAATCATCCTCGTCCAATGATTACATATCCATCTAGACTATTAAATTCGGGTGCCTCTACATCAAGCTGGTTTACGTTCAAACTTTTCCATTAATGACTAATTCCTCCACCTAGTCAATACTATCACAAACCACTTCAATACCTGCTAGCTTTTCTGATTCGCCCTGTTTGATTTAGAAAGAGATTTTGACAAAGTTTGACACCAAATACTTAACCACAAACTCCGCTCCTTCTGGCTATCTACAACCTTCCTTCGCTTTATATTATTATATTACGAACCATTTTGCCTACATATGAAGCAACTCCAACCTCTCACGTCCAATCTTCCTCCACTGTGGGGTCCCTCAAGGACCCGTTCTATCAGCTTTACTATACAAACTATTATGTTGTCGACATGACCTCTTTCTTCTAAACATTCAACTCTTTCAACATGCCGACGACAAAGCATTTCTCGCTTATAGTAAAACCATTCGAAACATAAACAGAATCACGACTGACGTTATAAACACATGTGCCTCTTAGTGTAGTAAGTGAGGACACTCCATAAATTCACACAAACAGTTTTCCTTCGAAACGTTCATAAGTTCAACTAAATCCATCACGTCGCACCTTATATGTTCTTAGAATCCGGTCGGATCTTCAAAACAAGTCACATATCTTGGACTCACCCTAGACCAACACCTAACCTGGCAACCTCACTTGAAAATTATCATGGCTAAAGCGTACAATAGACTAAATCTTCCTAAACGCTTTACAGCAAGCACATGGGGTCTTAAACCACAAACAGTTGTCAACACATACTTTCCCATGATATCATACACTCACGTTAACAGTAAAACTTAACCTCTATTCACAGACATACACCACTAGCCCTTCTTTTAACACTATACCACTACACCCTCCCTCCAAATAATCCTGACATAGCATTCACCTGTGAATACACCACACCGTCATTCCTCATTATTTAGACCCTACATATTCTGCACAGTGGCCATCTTCAACGTGTAGGGTTAACCTGTTAATAACACGATCCTAGAGTAACCCCTAGATCAGACGACCATCACTCTTTCGTTTTAATCGTGAGTATTTTCACGCCTAATGCACCGTATGCTCATTTAATCATTTAGCATTATAACACAACCCTTATTTCAAAACCCTTCTGTACCCTTAAAATATGATTATGAGGAAAACTCATAATGATCTAGATGAAAAGAATGAATAAAGATCAAAAGATCAAGATTAAAAACTTTTTGCCCACCCGCTTGTCCCTCAATATGCACATTTTTCTAGCTATCCCTTCCCAAATAAAGAACTACAAATTAAATCAAACAATATGCCTATTTGATAGAATCAAAATAGGGGATTTTTATTTAATAACTTTTTGCTTTACAGGGTAGTAGAGTTCAGTCTCTTTCGTCCGGTACGGAAATTTCTCTGGTAAAGATTCATGTGGTAGTTAGAAATCCACCCTCAAAGGTATCCTCTAAAATAGCACTCTCTCAACAGCGAAACATTACATGCTTGGACGGGGTTCCATGTTAACTTTAGGGCCCGTGGATTGACTGTAGAGGTTTCTGTGGTTGCTGGAAATTCTTCTTGAAATGCTTCCCATACAGTGGTAATCTCTCACTTAGTACAAAGTGAGTTCATTGGGAACTTTGTGTATATAATTATCATATAGGTGATGGTATATCTTAAGGCCAGTCCGTGTACATTCAACTTTGGATAATCGTGGATCTCTCGTATATTATATGTGAAAAGTTTATCGTTCACGCGAGGGAGTTTGGTTAAGTGTCATGTGGCTTTTATAGAAGTTGGTTAAGTAGTTGGTGCAGTGTCGTGACCATCCTCCCCTCCTGCAAGTGTAAGAGAAAGGAGATAATCGTCTTAATGGCGTCTGCCAACGATCACTCTTCTGAGAACAGACGGGAAGTGTAGCCCAGTTTAGGTATAATCGTGACATTCTCCCAGTGAATCAAGGGGAACATGAAAAATAAGACAGGATGTCAGGAAATACCACTCGAACATCTTTTGACTAAAGCTGCGGACAAGAAATGTATCAATGATCTATCAGCTACAATATCTGGAGGGTAAATGGGCGTGGGTGGGCAATAAATTTTCAACTTTCAGAAAATCGTCAGTGGTCTAAAGGCGCCAAATCAAATATATTGTTTCACTGATTAACGGACAGTTAACTAAATGCATGGAACGTTATGTTTTACAAATAATATAAAACTATTATTCAGTACCACTAAAAGCAATAAAATATCTCAGCTTTAGAAGCTTTAGATGTTATTCCCAATCGTTAACCTTTTCGTTGAATCTCAAAATAATGTATACATATTCGATTGTACTTGATTCTTTTGGAAGGCAGGGTGTACTACTTTAGAACACAGTGCTTGTAATACACTGTATTGGCAAGCATGAATTGGTAAATGTACCTACACCGAAATAAAAATGATTGATTCAACATATTTTGGGGTTTCAGAACGGGATTATAATTTTAGTGTTAATTAAACAAACCAAACAGTGTAGATTTCAGCGATTCAACACAATGGATGTGTTATCAATGCTGATATTCAACACAATGGATGGTATTATACTATCAGTCAGAATATTAAATAACCGAAAATACATTAAAAAAACTTGACTTAAAAACTTGAGTGGGGTGGCCCTCGGGCGCCAAAACGTGTTGAATTAGAGCATACATTTTTTGCAGTGAACTCACAAGATACACTCGCCAGGTGTCAAGGCCCGATTTTGATGACAATTCCTATAGATAATAGACAGGGGACAACGCATGCTGGATGGTATTACGACAATGGCCGCCGTCTTGAAAGCTCCCATCTTGATTATGCTTTAAAAAAAATAAATGGTAAGTTGGTCATCTGATATCTCAGCCTGTGCTAGAATGACCCCAAAAAACCAATGACGAAGCCAATTGTTTCATAACTCTAATCCTGTACGACCACATGACACGTTAAATTGACCTGGAGAATACTAGGTGTATGCATAAGTAGTTTCCGGTTTACCTAAGAGATGGGGACAGCGAAACGTACGCAGCGTATTCATTTGACACATTCGTCATTTTGTTCGTCTGACATTAAACTACAAACACACACAAGTTGAGTCCGCCAAACACTAGCGTCTTTGTTTTATCGTTCAGTGATCATGTCGAAGTTTGTGCCTGAAAAAGAACATTTGCGGCACGCATTGCTTTTCTTATTGAATCAAAAGAAAAAGGCTGTTGAAAGTCATCGTGTGCCGGTAGAAACACATGGTGAACACGCTCCATCGATTAGAACATGTGAGACATGGTTTCGACAATTTAAAAGTGGTGATTTCAATGTGAAAGACAGTGCACGCTCTGGTATATCACAAAAGTGCGAAAACGAGCAACTGCAGGTGTTATTGGAGGATGACCCAACTCATACTCAACAGCTATTGGCAAAAGCATTAAATGTCTCACAATAAACGATCAGCAGACGTTTACGAGCAATGGGGAAGATCAATAAACTGGGCAAATGGGTCCCACACGATTTGAATGAACGTCAAATTGAAAATCGCAAAGTCACTTGTGAAATGCTGCTTCAACGCCACGAAAGAAAATCCTTTCTGTATCGAATTGTGACGGGTGACGAAAAATGGATTTATTTTGAAAACTCGAAGCGGAAAAATCGTGGCTTTCACCTGGCGAAGCCGGTCCTTCAACACCAAGGCCAAATCGCTTCGACAAGAAGACCATGCTTTTTGTCTGGTGGGACCAGAGCGGTATTGTGTATTATGAACTCTTGAAGCCCGGCGAAACCGTTAATGCACAACGCTATCGCCAACAAATGATTCATTTAAATCACGCATTGATCGAAAGACGACCGGAATGGGCCTGAAGACATGGGAAAGTGATTGTGTTACATGACAATGCGCCGTCTCACACAGCAAAACCAGTGAAAGACACCTTGAAATCGCTTGGATGGGACATCCTTCCGCACTCGCCGTACTCCCCAGACCTGGCGCCATCTGACTATGACCTCTTTGCATCAATGGGGCACGCGCTCGCAGAGCAGCACTTCAGCAATTTCGAAAACGTTGGAAAATGGCTCTACGAATGGTTTGCCACAAAAGACAAGCAGTTTTTCTGGCATGGTATGCATCAATTACCTGAAAGATGGGCGAAATTTGTAGAACCCGATGGCCAATATTTTGAATAAAAGAAAATTATTTTCCCTTGAAAATTGCGTGTTTTCTTTATCACAAAAACTTATGCATACACCTGGTATAAAGATAATAGCGATGTCATTGATTTATGAGTTTTGTCTTATTAAGCAGGAGTTCCTTAGATGCGATAATATTATGTTTGATAGAAAGTATGGGATCCAAGTTAGATCTACCCCAGAATTTGATCATGTTGAATTATTCAAAGATTGGCTTAACAGAAGTAACATACATGGTATTTTATGTTATAATATGGTGAAAAGAAGTATCGGTTGTTTCTAAGCAACTATTGTGTATATGGAGAAAATATTATGAGATGATGCATTAAATATTCATAAAATGTAAGAATTATTGTTGATAAGGATGAAATACGTTATTATGATGCTAATTGTTTGCTTCAAGATTATGTTGTTCTACAAGATGTTAAATCTGGTTTATTATATGGATGTGAAAAATCGAATTTTGTGATTATGTGTGATAGTGTTTTTTCAATTCTGGCACATGTTTATGTATCTTTTTGGTCTTGTTCATCCATTTTGTGACTTTTTGACAAGAGGGTGATTATAGTGGATTGATGAAGTGCCAGATGACGTCATATGGACTAATTATGATTTCTGTTGGAACTACTTGATTGCATAGTATTGATTATGAATGTTCTAGATTTTACTTGATTGTTGGTGTCTTGTCTTTTTTCACTTTAATGTGTGTACATTGTTCCGGAGTTATTATATCGACGCATATGAATATAGTTTCCTGTTTTATATCTGATGTTCAGAAGGAGTTGTTTGCACGGGATAGAAGCAGATATGAATTGAATATGCGTGCTCCAGATTGGAGTCAGAACGGTATGTTATGTAATATGATTTGTTGTGCCCATGATAATATAAGTACTAGAATTGTGAGTTGGTGATAATGTTGACGTACATATGTGAACTCAAACTCTCTTCTGTGAATTACTGATTTCTATAGAGAATGTCTTAATGAAGTATATTAATTATTTATTGACATATCTCGTGGAACAAATACAGTTTTTTGAAATTATTTTCTTCAAGAGTTTTGGTCAATGATTTCTCTCTTGCAACTTAATCATCTCAAATTGGTATTTCTGCTAGTATTTACATTAACACAAGTATTTCCTGTATCTTACTCTATTCTTTCATTGATCTGTTCTAATCTACATCAACTACAATTTACAAGGCCACAATGTGCAAGTACAGCGTTTGCGAGCAGCAAATCCGGAAGTCTTGATGTTTCATTCCTGGTTAGCTACTGCACTGACCACTACGATGAAAAGAAACCTTAATATGAAGATGCATCTCATCACACAGGTATGGTTGGTTACTAGTAGATGCCATGCTCCAAGATATCAAGGGAATGATTTTGAAGCATCTAATTTCATGATTTTAAGGTTAGTACGATTTAATGCCTGTGGCAACTACAATACCTTTTACATGCCGTGGAAATTAGTAGTAAATTTGCGGATTAATGAATTAGCTACTTAAGTTGAACAAACTATGTAAAGAAAAATATATAAAAAGGCTGGATGCAAACGACCATTATGAGCAGTTGCATCTTTCTGATGCAGTTCATGAATACCAAACATGGTTTTCTGAATTTCGTAAGTTAGACATAAGAGGCCGGGCTGAAGTTACTGGTCTCCCACCAGGCGCCTCCCCAGGTGGCGGTTAGGGGAATGCCGACCAGATATGGTGGGTACCGGAAATATTCCGGAGATGACCAAAACCAGTACTGCTGTCTTGTAGTTAGTAGAGGGATTTACAAAGGTGTCATGGTGAGGGGAAGCAGCATCACCATTACCACCCTGACGCTCAAGATGAATAACATCGGCAAGGCTCAGAGATGGACAGAGGACGACATCTTGAATGTCTAACTTTACTGCGAGGTCGTAGAGCTGACAACTCTTCACGGTTAAAAATGTCAAGAAATAGTAACAGATGGTTCATGGATTCTCCTGGGGTGGTAAAATATTCCGGAGGTAAACTAGTCACTCATTCGGATCTCCGGGCTGGGACTGTTTCAGGGTTCTCCAAGAACAGGATTAAGAAAGACCTTAGAATAGGAACGTGGAACGAAGGAACACTATACCAAACGGGCGCTCTTCAGGTGGTGGTACGCGAGACCGAGAAGTACGAGCTAGACGCATTAGCGATACAAGACGTTCGGTGGGAGGGTCAAGATAGCATCTGACAGGGTAAGTACACTTTCTACTACGGTGAAACACAGACTCACAATTTTGGAACAGGATTGCTCATTAAGAACAGTATCCTTCAGGCGGTGAAGAATATAGAGATCGTAAACGAAAGACTATCGTACGTTACGATACGTACTCAATGAGGCAACACGGTTTTATTAAACGTCTATCCTCCGACCGAGGTGGCTACTGATAACGACAAAGACATTCTACGATGAGCTAGAAAGGCTGTTTTACCGAATGCCGAAGTATAATTCGAAAATTATGTTGGGTGATTTCAATGGAAAATTAGGGAGGGTAGAACAATATAGACCTACTATAGGCAAATACAACCTTCACGAAGAGACCAATAACAATGGAGAAAGACTGATAACTTTCGCGATTTCGAAAAAGTTACTGGTAAAGAGCACGTACTTTCAACACAAAGACATACACAAATACACACGGGTATCTCCGGACGGCAAAACACTCAACCAGATCGATCACGTATTAGTTGACAGACGAAGACGCACCAACCTAATGGATGTTAGGTAGTACAGAGGAGCTGAAGGTGACACCGACCATCAATTAGTGATCACAAAAGTAAGGGAAAAGATATGCATCGCGAACAGAGAAAGCAAGGGCTCAAAACAACTGAAATTCGAAGTTAAACGATTAAATAATCCGAGCATAAAAGCAGATTACCAACTCGAACTCTCAAATAGGTTCGAAATCCTGGCCGACTCGAGTAATAATAATGATGATGATAATAATACAATTGATGTAAGTAAAATGAGGGAGGCAATTCGTGAAACAATTAAGAGCGCAGCGAAGGAACGTGTAGGTGAGAAGAAACAATAGAGAAACAAATCTTGGTTTGATGAAGAATGCCTTAAGGTTCATGAGGGACGAACACAAGCAAGATAACGATGGCTAAGTAATAAAACCGAAGCAAGTACCAACCACAACATTAACACGAAAAAAAACGCCACATTCGTGTTCAGAAACAAAAAGCGAGAATTTTTGACGCAGAAGATTCACGAGATAGAGGAAAACGGGAAGACAAATAACATACGAGATCTATACATAGGAATAAACTCGTTAAGAAAATATTACCAGCCGAGGTTAGGAATGATTAGAAATGAACGCGGAGATCTTCAGGTGGATCCGACTAAAATTGTCGACCTGTGGAAAAGTTATTTCGACAAACTTCTTAATGTGCACAACAGGGAAGAAACAGAGAAATTTGAAATCAATACCGCAGAACCGTGGATTCCCGAACATAGCGAGATCGAGATCGAAATGTCGGTAAAGAAATAGAAAGTTTTCAAATCACCAGGAATACACAATATTCCAACCGAATTAATTAAAGCAGGAGGAACAGCAATTATCAAGGAACTACATAAATTGATAAATACTATATGGAGAAAGAAGGAGATCCTAAAGGAATGGAAAACCTCAATAGTAGTTCGGATTTACAAAAAGGCGATAAATCGGACTGTAATAATTACCGCGGAATCTCGTTACTTCCAACCTGTTACAAGGTATTAAGTAATATTCTGTTAACACGCTTAAATGTATACATAGATGAAATAATTGGAGATCATCAATGTGGATTTAGATTAAATAGATCCACGTTGGACCAGATTTTCACCTTGAGACAAATATTGGAGAAGAAATGGGAATACAATGGGACGGTTCATTAGCTATTCATTGATTTTAAGAAATCGGATGATTCTATTAAAAGGGAAAAGTTATACAGTATTCTGATACGATTTTGAATTCCGAAAAAATTGGTTCAACTAGTGAAGATGCATCTCAGCGACCCCATAAGCAGATTCCGGATAGGTAATAATATGTCAGATTGTTTTAAGATTCGCAACGGATTGAAACAAGGCGATGCCTTGTCACCACTACTGTTTAACTTTGCGTTAGAATATGCGATTTTAAAAATTAAAGGGGACAAAAAGGGACTATCATTGAATGGTTTGAATCAACTGTTTGTATACGTGGATGATGTAGATTTAATAGGGGACGATATAGATGCACTACAAAGCAACACCGATGTTTTAGTAGAAGCGTGCGATGAGATAGGTCTACAGGTAAACATAGATAAAACAAAATACATGATAACAAGCCGAAACACAGGGAATTAATGAAATAAAAACATAGGAATTAGAGATGAAGTCATAGAGAAAGTAAACAAATTTAAATACTTGGGAGCATACGTAACAAGCAAAAATGAGGACACGGAAGAAATAAAAAGTAGCTTAGTATCGGGCAACGCATGATTCTATTCGGTCCAAAAACTTCTAACATCCCTATTAATATCAAGGAAATTGAAATTGAAAATATACAGGGGGGTTAATCTGCCGGTAATGCTTTATGGTTGTAAAAGTTGGACTACGACCCTAGCAGATGAGCATAAATTACGTGTATTTAAAAATAAGGCTTCGAGAAAGATATACGGGCCGAAACGGGAGGAGATGACTGGAGAGTTGAGGAGACTGCATAATGAAGAACTCCACGGACTGTACAATTCACCACATATCGTAAAAATAATGAAATAGCGACGATTAAGGTGGGCAGGACATGTAGCTTGAATGGGGAAAAAACGAAGATTATATGATATCCTGGATGGAAGTCCGGATGGAAAGAGGCCAGTGGGAAGACCTAGACGTCGTTGGGAGGACAATATTAGAAGAATTCTTTGAGAAGTAGGTGTTCGTGATGAAAATTGGCTTGATATTGCCCAGGATAGAATCCAATGGCGAACATTTTTTACTGCGGCGATGAACTTGCTAGTTCCATAACCCATAGAGTTAGTTAGATATAAGTGGACAGTTCTTTTAAGAGAAAAGAAATATTAACAATGTCTTTGTGTAGCAATCAACATCCACATATTACTTGACAGCACAAACATAATAGATTTTGGATGACTGTGCTAAGTTTAAGCGAAAAATATTTTTTTCAAATGCATTTGATCACTACTCTGTATTTCAACAGTCACAAGTGAAGAAATCTCTTCTATTTTACTCCTCCCAAACTTATTAAAAAATCCTACCTTAATATTTTATTATAGATTTGGTATGCGGTACTCAGTTTGAAAACCGTATTGTCAAGAAACGATGAAAGACAAAGGAAATAAATGTTTATTTTAAAATAAGATTGAATCACTCGTATCAAGAAATCACGTGACGCTAAGAAATCTGTGGTAATGATTGAAATTCTATTTTGCCAAGTAGCACAGGGATGAGTAAATAATTATGTTATATAAACGTCAGTTGTTTAAAACACGAATTTGGAAACTGGAAATGAATAACATCCTTCTTGACCTGATGAACAAGAAAGATAGTTTTATCTCACCTTAATAATTTTGACCACATATATCCTCTCCTGTTAGAATTAAGGTATGTAATTGTTTTGAAAAAAACAACTGTGATTGCTAATCATTTGACACAACACAAAGAAAAGACACGTCGCAGATTTCCATAGAGAAATGTCATCGGACAAGCAAGTAAAACTTCTTTGAAATTACTTTGTTATGATAGTTGGTGTATCGAAAATGACCCAAGAAGTTCTTCACATCAATCATCAGGTCAGATCCTTTTTAAATCATATTAGAATTGGACTTAGGTTTTGATTATTTTCAGAAATGTGAATTGTTAAAATCCGCCATTTCGAGACTTATATGGAGCAATATTATACCCTTTCTTCTCAATAGGACTGAAATTCTCAAACAATTGTTATCATCCAACTTTTCTGTAAAGATTTGTTATTGTTGTGATATTCTGTTGAAGATAGAGAAATATAAACTCCTTTAGCCACCATTATACGTGTTGAGTTTAATACACGGTAAGAAACAGTTTAAAGTTGTTAGACTACGGTAAATGTTATATTTGAAGTATGAGGCTCCGAGTCGAACGGATAATAACAACCTGACTGATATCAGTATCGTATTAAAATAATTGCTGCAGAGAAACTGAGTCCGAAGTTGACGATTGACAATCGACAATGACAACATTTCTTTAGTTTTGTTTATCCTCTCCTTTCTCCTATATTCTCTCTCAAGAAAGGATACTTCTTCAAATAAAATTTCCTGGCCTTGATTATCGTAAATTAATTGTTATTGTAGAAATCTTACTACCCTTTCTTAAGTAAGATAACGTCATTAATGTAGCCCACTAGATGGCTACTTAAATAGATTGAGAACTACGTATCACGAGCGTTTTATAACAATGGTAACATCATGTTGATTAATGTATATAAATTTAAATCTTATTTTCCCAAAGTAAGTTCCTTGTATTCATTATCTACGGTTTGGTATTGTTATATTTTTCTTGTTAATAATAAATTGATAGAGAAAATACGGTGATATAAGTTTCCATTCGAAACAGAAGTCCTTAAGGTAGTCTGATTCTATTTTTAAACTTATTACTTCTCGGGCAATTTCAAGGATTGAGTTCAGGTGCCTAAGGTGGCCATATTTAGATAATTACTTTTACTTTTCAGGATGGAGTCATCTATTATTATTATCTTCCTAGGAAAAAGATAACTACTTCAAATTTCCTCTACCTCTGAGATACACAAATTCTCTTCATAAAATCCACACATTCTATATCCCAGGGCAAGGAAGGGGGAAAGGTGGGCGCGCTTCCACCCCCTTGCAAGAGAAAATTATGCTTAGCAAGGTAGAAAAATAAAATGTCCATATATGAGCTTTCTATGTTTTTTTTTTCTTTTTATTTGCCTATATTTTCTTATTTGTTGTCAACCCAACACGCTGTATTGCCCAATTAGAGTGTCGATGTTTACAATTCTCATTTACAGACATTTTAGTACTATATTTCTAAATGCGTTGAAAGACTTATCACATATATCCAATTCGGTGCCAGTTCTAGACATTGAATTGTAGGTAGTACATATTCTCCAGATTGCTGACTTTGTCATTATATTTGTCCTTGACTTCTTCCAGTGGAAGAGACTTCCTTGACCCTGACTTGTCATGATATTTGTCCTTGACTTCCGTAATGTTCTCCACGCGAGTCTTTAATGACGGGACACGAAAGTGTAACAATGATACTAAAATCTGTGCAGTATTAGCCATTTTGAATTATTGTTCTAAGAAATAACAGATCAGAGAGGATATGAATTTGTTCTAATGAACATTTTATCCAATATACAAATGTTTTCAAACTCTCTTCCAATTCTTATTACAAATCCTAGCATTTTAAAAACTGCATTTGTAATATTTTTTATACGGCCGTTACACATCAATTTAATATCATACGTGACACCAAGATCTTTATCTACGTCGGACCTATTTAATGCATACTTCTGAATTTTATAATTAAATCGATTAATCGTTTTATTTATACTAAATGTCAAGATTTCGTATTGACTGAAAGTTGATTGATAGCGCATCAGATAGTAAAGTTATCTAAATTATGCTGTAGTTTTAGCATATTTTATGGAATTAATTTCAGCATACATTTTGAGGTCATCCGCAAATAGCACTTTTTTATTATCCAGTATGAATTCCGGTGTCATTAATTAGCAACAGGAATAACAAGCGTAAAAGATTTTAGCCTTGAGGGACTCCTGAGAGTGCTATATATTCACCATATATTCATTCCTGATATAAAACAGACTGTTTCTGACTAGTTAGATAAGGGCACGTGAACCTAATCAAGAAAAGAGAAAAGTGATAATGCTTTAATTTACTTATTAATCCTTTAACTCAGCCAAACGACTTTTCAAAGTCAATATCAATCACATCGACTTGCTTTCCTTCGTCCAACGAGTTTGCAATAAATCTGTAATAATTGCAAGGTTCGTTACTGTTGATTTTTTTAAACAAAGCCATGTTATTTTGTTGAGATTGCTGGCTTCAGATCATTAATAATTGATTTATATACAATATGTTCAAAGACTTTTGCAAGACTGATAAGATTGCTAGAACCTCTAGTTCGTAATTTCTCATCTGCCGTTTGTTTAAGGTGTAGGAGAAACTAAAGAGGATTTCAATTTCTTAGTGAAAATACATTTTAGTGCCAATTTGAACACAATCAATAGGGAAATTGTAAAACTATCAACACCAATACGTCCGGTATGCCTTCAGATCCAACTGTCGTTTTAGATTGTAGATTCTTGATAGCCTATTTAATTTCATTCAAATGTATTTGTTCAGCAGATAGTATTCCAATTTCTTCGTAGCCCCTAGAATTACTATCAAAAATAGTGAATGGTTGAGAAGAGAACACAAATACTGATTGGAAATACTTTACAAACGAATTAGCTATTTCTCCATTGCTACACAAATCTCGACCTTCAAAGTTTAATATATTTGGAAGAAGATGTTTTGTTTTGATTGTAATAAATTTCCACAGTTGGCCTGGATTATTATTCATATTTCCAGAATTTGATATAAAAAGTCTTTCTTATAAGCTACAGTACTTT